>VDFB02383049.1:0-21740 GCA_007258455.2 Sequoia sempervirens | reverse complement strand
CCTAGGTATGTAGATTTAACAAGCTTTTTGGTGTTGAAAACTAGAGAACAAGTCAACTAGGTGCTTCAAGTCAACTTCTTCATATTTCAAGCTTGGAGAAGGTTTTATGTCTGTTTCCTGCAAAATTGACTTCGACAACCCAACAATTAGTGATTTCCAGATCTAATGTTGCAGAGTTGTCTCCTGATTTTCTAGAATTTTGGGAGAGGACTAATTCTCCACCATTGGCGAATGAGTTTGACCTTTGGACTGAAAATCTGAGTTTTGTCAGATTTTGGATCCCGACTGTCAAAAACCAATTTCTGACACTTTTTCACCAATAGGAGGATTAATTCGCCACCCTGGGTGAATGAGTCCCACTGTGAAAATTCAATAATTCTAGTCAGCACTCCCAACATTCCAAAATCATCAAATCTTGCCTAGGTGCACTCTATTTCATCCTATTTTTTTGTTTTGCATAATTTCTTCATTTAGTTCATTGTCTGCATATCAAAGTGTGTTTTCAAACATAGTTTAAATCTTAGTTTTGAATTCAAATTTATTCATTTAGATCACTCAATTTCATTTAGTTTACTTCATTTAGTGTAGACAACATCACACATAACATTATTTGAATGAACCCTTACCATTTTTGGGACCTTTCTCTCTCTTTTTAGGTGAAAAAACCTAGAAGAGCTAAAGAAGCACATAGGAACCAAAAATCAATGGTTCACCTCTAAAGATTATGTCATCAACATATACTACCATAATTAGGATTTGTTCTCCTTCAACTTTGAAATATAGATTGCTATCTATAATACCTTTACTGAACCCTTGCTACAACAAGTACTTATCTAACCTTGCATACCAAGCTCTAAGATCTTGCTTCAATCAACACAATGCTTTCTTCAATCAGTAGACCATATTAGTATCTTTTGAAAACTAATTTTTTTTTGGTTGTTCAATGTATATCTATTCTTTAAATTCACCATTCAAAAATGTAGACTTCACATCCATCTAATATACTTTGAAATATTTATGTGTTGTAAAAGCTAAAAACATCCTGATAGATTTCATTATTGCAACTAAAGAAAAGGTTTCCTCAAAATATGTACCTTCAACTTGTGAGTAATCTTTACATACAAGTCTAGCCTTGTTCCTGATTGCTTTTCCATTTTAATTTAGCTTTTTTTGGAATACCCACTTATTACCAATCACATTATTGTCTGTTGGTCTTGGGACCAATTTGCAAGTCATATTCTTCTCTATTTTTTCTAGCTCTTCCTTCATTGCTTTGATCTAATTCTCATCTTTGCATGCCTCAACCACTATATTTAGTTCCACCTTAGAAAGTAAGTAGAAATTTACTTGTTCTTCTACCATAGCATCTTTTCTCCTTGTTAGCACACCTTTGCTCTTATCTTCAATGATCTGATCTTTTGAATTATTCTTCTACACATACTTAGGAGTCTTAGGATTATTTTTTGAAGCTTCTTCATCATCAACTATCAACTCTTTTCCTTTGTCTTCAACCTTTTCTCCTTCACTACAAGGGGATTCATCAAATTCCTATCCTTCTATCAATACAAAAATTTGATGTGGTTCTTCATCCACATTGATATTTTCACTTTCAAAAATATTCTTCAAGCTTTAATTTCAACACTGGTAGGCCTTGCTTCTTGTAGAGTATCCAAGGAATATTCCTTGATCAGATCTTGCATCAAAGTTTCCTTCATCTCTACTGATATAACATTTTCTTCCAAAAACTCTAAAATATTTCACAATAGGAGGTTTACCATACCATAACTTATATGTAGTCTTTGAACTGTTTGCACTTTCTTATAATCTATTAAGAATGTAGACTACAATATAAAATTACTTATCTCCAATAGACATTTAGAAGATTAGCTTCCTTCATAATTGTATTGGTTGCTTCTTGAACTATTATGTTTTTCCTTTCTACAACTCCATTCTGCTAAGGAGTACTAGGGGTTGAAAAATTCCTTATTATTCCATGATCTTTAGAAAATATGTTAAATTCATTTGAAGTAAATTAACTACCTCTACCAGATCTCAAAAATTTGAGTTTTAGATTTATTTCATTCTCAACCATAGCTTAAATGCTCTAAACTTATCTATAGCTTCTAATTTTTCTTTAAGAAATGTAACCCAAGTCATTCTAGAATAATCATCAATTAATAACATAAAATACCTATCACCACATGAGTTTGTAATTTTTTTAGGTCCACATAGATTTGTATGCACTAACTCAAAGGGACCTATGGTAGAGTATTCTTTTGTCTCAAATCTATTCTTTGTTTTCTTTCCCACTTGGCATTCTTTGTAGATTACATTGATAGGTTTTGTAATCTTTGGAAATTCTTTTACAGCATTAGTAGATATTATCCTCACTAGTCTATCAAAATTAATGTTACCCATTCTTCTATTCCATAGCCAACTTTCACTAGTTTAAGACATAAAGTACTTTTCACCACTACCTTTGAGTTGTTAAACATTACCTCCTATCCTTATTATAGTAGCAACTAGAGTACCAAAGGTTATTTTTTTGATTTCACAACCATCATTCTGAAAATACAAGACTATATCATTTTCTACAAATTTGTCCTACACTCAAAATATTATGTCAGAGATTCTTGACATGAAGAACATCTATTTTATGCTTGTTATCAAAACCATTTGAACCTTTTCCATAGATCTTAGTAGATGTATCATCACCAAACTTATCAAGACCACCATCATACATTCAAGCTTAATAAACTTACTCTTATCACTTTTCATATGCTTTGAGCATCCATTGTAAATGATCTAGTAATTCTTCTCCTCTCTAGCATGAAAAGTAGTCAACATAGTTCCTTCAATGTTATGAGCTATTTTTGGAGCACTTTCCTTCACACATCTTTCAAGATTAGTAGAATTAGTTCCAACATTTAAAGCCATGAACAAGCATTCATCACTTCCTTCATCCAAATAATCTGATTCTTCATCAACATATACCCCATTTTCCTTTTCAACATAAAAACTCTTCTTGACAAGTTTACCCTTATGATCCTTTTCTTTTCATTAGTAACTTTGATTGGATGTTTAGATGTATAACGACCTATCTTTCCATAAGCAAAATATTTGAAAGGAAGCTTACCTTTTTATTTTCTAGTATTCTTTTCAAGTCTCCTCACAAAATTTGCATCCACCTCATCAGGATCATATAGATGGGTCAAAGCACAAAGTTGTGTCACACTTTAATAAGGCAATGACCAACATTGATCCAAATTTTAAACTTAAATCACTAAAAAATGTCAAATATGTTTTGAATTTTAAAATTATGTAAACTAGTAAAATGTGTAATTTTTAGTATATTTTATGTCTGTATTTAAAAATATATATATATATTTTAAAATATTTTTTAATAAATTAACACTATAATTTAGTTGTTGATAAAATGTTGAAAAATGAAGTTACATGAGACGTCAAACTTTTTATAGTAAATTTTAGTTTTTTTCTTTCAAATTTTTTGTGTGTATTTATAACTTGAACCTTTAGTGCATGGATATATTTTTTCCAATTTTGATAAATATATATATATAGAGAGAAGGAGAGAGAGAGAAATATTAAAATGTGCATGTATCAAAAAATAGTTGTTTCCATTGGATGTCAACTTTCATATTAAATATTCATCTAAATGGAAAAAATTATACCATCTTCATATAGATTCTTTTATCTAGTGCATCATATTTTTTTTCAATTTTTTTAATAGGCTTTAGTATTTTTCCTTGGCATGGTAATTGACCTAATATTTTTTGTTGATAACCTATTTTCAGTAAAAATAAAAAATAAAATAGAAATAATAATTAAAATATTAAAATAAATATATTTTTGAAAACTACACTAATGGATCTACAAAAGGGTATTTTTTATATTTAAAAAAAAATGCTATTTACATGAGTAAGAGTTATTGAAACTTCAAATTTTTAAATAATTTTTTTTTTGGTAAATTGGCCTCAAAGTGGTGCTCCATGTATTTTTAACCAACAATTTTAGTTGAGAAAGTTGTGGAAGTATCTAACTTAGCTAGAATGAATCTTACTAGATCATATGTTTTGACCAAAATTAATTTTTAGTTAGAAATACTTAAATTCAGTTTGTTGATAAGTTGCTTGAAAGTGTGGCATAGTTTTGTACTTTTACCTAGATTTTATCCATCATCCTTTTCCACTTTGCATACTTCAAAAGTAGTTTCTTTGTTTGTAGAATCTTGACCAAACAATCTCATTTCGAAAGAATTTAAAGCACCAAACATTTGATGTATGGAAAAATTATCCAAATTTTGATCTTCCTCAATAGTATAAACTCTAGAATTATAAGCTTTAGGTAGAGTTCTTAATACCCTTTTCACAACTTTGCTTGCATCTAGCTTTCCACCAAGACCATTGATGACATTGACAACTTCATCTTCAAACATTCTTAGGGTTTCAAATTTTGCTTTGTAGTTATGCATCTCGCTTGTTTGACCTTGTCATCTCCTTCATAGATACCTTCCAACTTTATCCTTATCTCTTTAGCAGACTTCAGACTTGTCACCTTTCCAAGTTTAGAATAAAAAAGACTGCTCAAGATTGCATTCGTTGATTTTCCATTGTTTTCATAATCCTTGATCACATTATCACTTGTTAGACCATTTTTAGGTATAGTATAACCTTTTTCAATACACTACCAAACATGAAATCCAAGACAAACCATAAAGGATTCCATCCTAGCTTTCTAGTATGTAAAATGTATTCCATCGAATAAAGGGGATTTGCCACCTTTCTCTTTGCATCATCTATATCTACCTCAAGAGGTTAAGCTTCTTCCATGGAAACAAAAATTTGATAGCAATTGTTAGATGCGCAAAACAAGAAAGAGGGGGGTGAATTAGTTTTATACTTTAAAATATCAAAAACCCTTTTTAACATTTAGATCTACATTAGTTATTAAACCCTTAACAACTGCTAAACCCTTATCACACATTAGTAGAATGTAAACATATGAAACTATAATACAAACACATCCAAACACATAATCTGAACACCAAATTTATGTGGGAAAAAAAAAGGGAAAAAATTGTGGTGAGCATTAGCTCACTAATATATGAATTACAACACCAAATACAATAAGGCTCACTATGTAGGAAGATAAAAAAATAATCACTTCCAAAGGACTCACTATCTAGAAGAAAGAAGAATAGAGGAAGGGGTGGCTCACTACCACTTTGAAGTGCTAATAATGAATCTCTAATATGGCAAAGGTATAGTTCCACTGAAGTACAAACAACTCATCGAACAAATTGAAATGTAGACACCTACTCACTACATCAGGAAGTTGTATACATTAAGACTTGCACTCAGATCATTACACTTGATCACATTCACATATTTCAAATCACACACTTTTCACACTATATGCACAATAATTCTCCTTGCATTCATACCCTCCACAACCTAAAACAATCTCAATTAGGTCAAGCTTAAGGAAATGTATGCACCTCAACCATGCAACACTAGATAGCTTCTCACCATTTAACACTTCCATAATATAAAGAAGTGAAGCCAAACATGACAATGCTACTTAATTGGGACCCAGATCTACATGAACATGCTTCTCAACACTTCCTCAAACAATAATTATCCTCCACAATTAGTGCTAGCATGCTAGGTTGGCCAAACCTACACTAAAAATAACAACTGGTTCTAGACACACCTTTCTAGGTGCAGAAACATCTCATAGAAAACACAACAAAATTCCACAACATATTAGAATATTCCACATCCTCAAAATATTCACCACAATTGATACAACCACCTAAAACTCAAGAACACCTACATTCTATACAATTATACATATTGGCACAAACATCCAACACGCCAGACAAGTTTATGAAACAACTCAACACCTAAAACTTCAAGGGAAGTTAGATCTAAATGATATAAGTATTTTCCTAAATCTACAACACTAGAACCTTTGCTGCAAAGAAATGCAAAGCAATCTCATTTGTTTTAGAAACCTTGTTTTACCAAACATACATACTATCAAACATATCTTCCACCACATTACGATCTAGAACCTAAAACTATATATATGATAGCTATGAACACCTATGATCATCATGTCCAAACCACGTGTTGATATATTGAACCATGAAGAAATGCGGAGTAAAATAGTGAACACCACTTTGTCATATTGAACTCTCTTTTATTCAAATTTTCTAAAAATCATTTGGAAACCAAGTGAATTAAATTTATCAAAAAAATTAAACTAACATCTCTGCAACACATCTACAACATCTACAACATGTAACACTTTTCAACTACAACAATCTCCACAAAAACAAGTCAGGGCAACAACCTCTACAACTATACTAAAGTAGGACATCAATGACAACACCAACATGTGTTGACATCAATACCACCAATTCCAAACACATCATCAATACAAGTAGAATTCCAACACTCTCTTTATACAATGGGTTGACATCAGTGACAACACTCAAGGAAGTCACAAACATCTCAAGCTTCCAACATCTCCAAACTTCCAACAAGATTGTATAGGGATGTGTAAACATATGGATGGAGGTAAGTGGTATGTGTATAAGAAAATGCATAATGGATAAGTATATGGTATAATGTGAGGAACCAAACTTTGCACAAGCTTATTACACCATTTTCAATGCATAGAGATATCAAGAAACTTTCCTTAAAATAAACATAAAACTAAATAAAAAATATGGATATGAAAATTTCACCATTACTATAAGGATTATATTATTTAATCCAATATATTTCTTTAGATAATAAATGTTATAAATAATTTAAATTGACATTCGTTACCAAAAAAACCTTCAATTTAAAAAATCAAAGTTGTAAAAACAAAATTTATTAATAGAAGAGATATAATTTTATAATTATAATAAATTTCTAAATTACTATTTATGTTTGTAATTTTTTTTATTTTTTTTACAAACAATTCTTTAACACTAGCAGTTGAATGCATAGGCATGTGACAATTAGCTGATAGGGGCCTACCACGGTGGGGAACTTGTGCAGTGAGGAGGCTTGAAGCATTTTATTTGCATGGGAAGGTGACCGTGAATCAAATGGATGATTTTGATTTTATGAATCAAGTAATCATGAAGAAAATTTGGAAATGAATTTTTAAATTTGTTTATAAGTGGGAACTTAAAAATTAAATTAAATATTAAATTTAAAATAATTGTTTCTTCTAGCAAGAATATTTGAATTTTATATTTAAGGGTAGCAGATGCACATGTATATTGTCACTTTTTGTGTAGTCTATTGAATCAATTAATCATTTAATTTTGAAGTTAATGGAATTTTTTTCTAAGGGTCATCACGCCATTATGCCCATTATTGAGATTTGAAAGAGAGTATCATTCTACATCAATGAAAGAATTACAATTAAATGTTCTTTCTTTCGACATTTTTTCCATGAAAGGAAGAAATTCAATATTGAGTGTTTTTTATAATTATTATATTTCTATATTTTTGGAAATTAAAGTTTTAGTATGCATATGTTTCTTGATGAGAGATGGAAATTAGCTATAGGCATCTAGACTTGTAATTCTATTGCTATCTAGATAAGGGGTGACACCAATTTGTATCTAACATTTGGTTTCCCAATTGAGGATTCAACCTAGTTTATTTGCCACTAAATATTATCAAAAAGGTAAGTAGCTCTATCAAAATGTTTACTGTGGATTCCAACTCATCTATGATTTACCTATAATTTTTAACTGTTCTTTTAGGAGTTGTTTTTGTTTGGATGGAAAATGTTATCATTCAGATATATTGTTGTATATATAGATAAATAGATACATATCCATATTTTTTTCACAAAATAAAGAATATTTAACTACACACTCTCAACCCCCAAAGATCGATAATCTCCTTCAAGTCTTGAAAATGGGTATATCACAAAAGATATAAACATGTAAAACAACTCCTAAAAGAACAGTTAAAAATTATAGGTAAATCACAGATGAGCCGGAATCCACAGTAAACATTTTGATAGAGCACAAGTATTATGGATTACAATGTAATTGAGAATACGAAAATCCCCTTTTAAATGAATGATTGCATAGTGCAATTGGACAATCAAAATAGATAATGTTGTAGGAGGGGAAAGTTCAGTAAAAAATATCCAAGAGAATATATAGATTGAGTTACATTATGAAAAGAGCCATTTTGGAACTATAGATATGTTGCACATACTACACGTTTAAATGTTGGCTTCTCAACAAATAGAAACTTCAAACAAATAACACATAAGCTAAAGATGTGACCACTTGGTAGTCTAGACATGTATCTATGTGAGAAAAGATATATGGAATGAAAAGGAAAAATAAAAAACCCATGCTTGATATCCACCCTTCCATATTGGCATCATGGAGCCCTGGGGACCCTAGCCAAACCCTTGAGCAAAAGTAATATGAAATACCCACTAGAAATTTTGAGGAGTTCCATCTTTTGGAATTGTCATCTATGATTTAGCCTAACACTTACAAATAGAAGAGTAAGGTATGTCAATGGACACATAAAGAAGATGAGTGAGGTAGGATCAAAGATCAGTAAATATATAGCAAAAATCAATAAGCACAATTAGAAAGTAGAAATGACAAATAATATTTGAAAGGCAGTCACGGGATCTATTCAATGATTATGGAGAATTTTTTCACCTACATGTACTGTTGGTTATGTTTGAGAAGTGGAAGGAGGATTGGATTGAGTTGTAGGAGTGTTGAATGATTTGGAACCTACGCAACAAATTAGTGTTGAAACCCTAAAACCTGCTATGAAAATGAACAATTAGCAAGGAACAAAAGATATAAACAATAAATTAATCATTTTATGCAAAACACCAAAGCAAAATGGCTTACTGATTGCGCAACCCAACAATTTGAATAGCCTCAAACCTACTAAAAGATAGAGCTAAATGCAAGGAATTTAACAATAGCGTGTTATCAAAGCAACACCACAATGGCTCTTCTAAAAATACAACTTTAAGAAAGTATACTCTCCTAGATGCCAACATTCAATATTGCATTTACATACATATATATACATGTATACATATATTGGATGGTAACATGTAGTTTTATATATATATATATATATATATGCATGGGGTGATCCCCATAATAGTGGTTTTACAATTTTGAGAAAGTACAAACTAGACAAAGAAATTATTATTTTTAACTAAATCTTCACATTTAGGCACCTATAAGCTGACTAAACTACGAGAATTTGTTGATGAGGAAAACTAGAGAGTCTCATCAAAGTTTTTGTCACTATGGAATTCTAAAATATTTTTTCAAAATTTTGGAATCAAATTACTTCTTTTCCATCTCCCATGAAAATAGATTTTTTTGAAAACAACATTTGCAAAGAAGCGGCGCTGCCGTATAATGCATAACTTTTCCATGAAAGGATAAAAATTCTAATTCATTCAAATTTAAGTTTGCGTAACCTTGATATCTAGTGCTTCCACTTAGCAGTTAAGATAGTTTTTTATTGAATATTTTTTTTCTTAATCAAGTTTCAAAGTCAAACAAATTACAATTGAGACCACCGGCGCAACTATATAATGCATAACTTTTTTGTATATGTCAAAATTTTATTTTATTTTTGTTGGATCAAAAGGACTTCAATATACACGGTGCACTCATATTTTCAATTTTTTTTTATAATCTTCTATTTTTTCCACATGTGAAGAACAAAAGAAATTCATTTTTGATGAAAAAACTATGTTTAGCCAAAACTTAAAAGCAAATACATAACAAAACCAAAGTATATTAAAATTATATATTCATTGGATAGCTTGTTAGGAATACCATAATAATTTGAAATAAATTATAAATGAATTCATTTGATTCCCCAAAATCTAAATCAAAAGTGATTTTTTATCAGCATTTTGATAGGTGTAAAGGAGACGCATTTATAGGTATGGTTTAAAACTAGCGAGGTTCTATCTAAGGGGGTTTGATATAAGGTGATTTGATCAAACCCTCTTCAATTGGAATCCTTAAAATGGAACTTTTTAAGGCTTAAATCATTATATTTTCTAAAAATATGTGATTTCAGCTAAAATTCGTTCCTCTCTAGAATTGTAAACCACTATTATGACAACACATACCTATATATATATATATGTATCTATATATATATATGCATGTATAGATATATATACATGTAATGCAACTTAATCAAAATACACTTTCCCACAATCCTACATTCAATATTCCATTTACTTCAACCAACCACATTTACTTTGTCCATTGACATAGTACAACAACAAAAAAATGCATTCGGACTTGAGCGAGCAAACACTTAGCATATACAATTACTCTATTTCTTAGGATGGTACAAAGAAGTAGTTTAATCAATGTGCAATTTTATATATGAAAAGAGAATAATAACTTACGTAGTGATCAAGAATGTACAATAGGCTATTTCTAAGGATTTCCACTTAAATAAATTAGAACGCTCGAAAGATGCACATAGTAGAGAATGTAGCAATGTGGGAAAGTATACACCAGAATATGCAAGAAAATATCTTTGATTTAGTTGCAATGTGAGAATAGGCATTCTGGTATTATGAATATTTCATCCAAAATATGCAAGAAAATAGGTTTATTTAGTCGCATTGTCAGAGGATTGTTCTTAGCAAATAGAAATTTCAAACAATCAATGTATCAACTTGTGTCGTAGAAAATTGGACCCCTTGCTTGACATGGGATTAATTCATGATAATTGGACTTAATGAGGCCCTAATCTACTGTTGTGAACCATTTTATGTTTCCACACTATGTCTTGGACCCTTGCAAATCAAATAACATGCTTTTAAGGATGTCTTGTAAAGGTGTTGTAGAGTCTTGTAAAGGAATTTCACACTTTTCTAGACTTAATGAACCTATTTATCCCTAATTCAACATTATAAAATGTGTTTAATAAAATTATTACATCAAGATCTAGAAGGTTCTTAACTTAAACTTAATGATAAACTAGTGTTGTACAAGTGTGTTTTACACATTCACATTGGTTCTTATGCATTCCTAGGCTATGTGGACCTCATTTTAGTGTTGTAAAGTTTATTTAATCACACTTTCACATTGATTTATGTGTCCCAAGCCCCATTCACAATTTACATCATTACTAATAGGTCTTAATTGACCCATATTGTGCATCTCGAGTCTTTAATTGATCAAATACCTAACAAGATGGCATTTCAAACCTTATTTCCTGATTCCTTGGCTTCTTAGGTGTTAGAATGGCCCCTATGGGACCCATTTCCAATTCATGGTGATTCATTTCCATTCAAGTGGGACCCATTCACCATGTGTGGTGAATGAGTCCTATCTGGCCCCCATTTTGACCCTTGAGTGGGAAAAAGTGAAATTTAAAGTTTATTTTCACTCCATATTGTCCTGTGATGAGGTATTATCGTGTACTAAGGAACACTTGACTATAAAAATGTTTTTTTTATCATAATTTTGCATCCATTATATCATTCACACATCTCTTATCATTTATTTATCATCTATCTTCTCATCCAAGTCAAGCAAGCTAGGGTTTCTTCATTAAGATTACTTCCTAGGACATTCAAGGGAAAATTCTACATGTTTTGTTGTAGAACTTAGAGATCTATCATAATGGAAAGGTAATCTATTCCATTTTTCATGCTTCATACCATTATTTCATCATTTTGGCTTAATTACCTAAATAGGGTTTGACCAAGGCAAACCCCCATGCCTTAACAATCAATAATTTCTCTTTCTTGTCTTGTTTGTATGCAAATTTAGAACTCATGGAGGGTTAAGAATCATTGAGAATTATATTTCAAAGTCATTCAAGTCATCTCTTCATCATTCAAGAAAAATATCAACAAAAAGTCACTTTCAGGCCCAAATACGACAGTTTCGGAAGCAGACACCTGTAGGAAGCCGAAATGCAGACTGAAAGCTCCATAATCAACCTTTGAATTTTCAAAAATTCAAAAGTTGACCAATTCACCATGGGTGGTGAATTAGTCCCACTCCAAGGTCATTTTTTGGTTTTCTGCATGTTTGGATACCCTTTTGTCTGAAACGAGCTCTGGTATAGTTTGGCAGAACTAGGACTAATTCACCCAGAATGGTGAATGAGTCCCACCAAGCCTAAATTTCAGCATTAGTAGCATTTCAGAAGAAATTTCCAGTCTCCATCCACATTCTAGGTGTGCACTTTCAGTTTGGTTAATTTCTGTTAAGTTTTGCATTAATTCCTAGTTCATTATTGCATTACACAATGTGTTTTCAAATATAGCTTAAATTGCACTTTTGTATTCATTTTAGATCATCTTAATCAGTCAATTGCATTTAGTTAAGATCATTTACATCATATCACATTGTATAAATCCTAATTTGAGTGTTACATAAGTATTTTGAGCCTAGATCTCTCTCCTTTTAGGTGAAAAACCCTACAACTATAAGAGCAAGCATCTTAAGGTTCCCAAAATCTATCTCACATTTTGGTGAACCCAAATTTATGAATACTTCTATTTCTGATTTGGTTTCTTTCATTATTTATCTAGCTTGCATTAGGATTTGCATGATTCATTTTCATTCTAGGTTTTAAAACTTGCATTCATAAAAAGTGCATTTAGGTTGCATTTGTTGCATCTAAATTCATTTAGATTTATTGAAATTCTGCATTTTTCATTTAGATATGTGTTTGGCTCTTAGAATTCCTAAAATTCAGTATGAACCTTTTGAAAAGTTTGAAAAAATTCCACAGTGGGACTCATTCACCACCTTGGGCGAATCAGTCCTTTCTGACCTCTAAAATAGCATTTCTAGAATTCAGCACCTTGTTTTTGGGCTTGTGTTTGGTGCCTTAACCTGTATTTATTAGTTAGTTGCATTTTTGTAGCATGCATTTCATGAAATTTAGCATTAATTAGATCTTTTCATGCATAGTTTCACTTTCAAGTTTGCATTCTCATCTTGTTATATCTGATAATCAATCAATTGTCACCTTTGAATTCTGAAACATTATTTTGTATTTGCATCTTTTCTTTTACATTGTTACCTTTCAAGTTTGTAGATTAATTATTGCATCATGTTTCCATTACAAAATTCTATAGTTCTGATCTTGCATGTTCTTTTTTTAGATATCATTACATGTTGTAAGCAAATTTTGTTAAAGGCATATGAATATGAGGTCCTTTCTCCTTTCTTTTTGTTCATCATAGATCCTTCCCCTAGTTCACCTTTGATGGATGAGGTTAGTTTAGTGAAAGAAACCTTGGATAATCATAACACTTACATTTTTTCTTCTCCAATTATCTCTCACACTTGTGAAGCAGATATCTTAGTGCTCAAAAAACCAATTGATGAGAGTTATGACAATAAGTTGTTTCTCTCCTCTTAACTCTCCTATTAGACATGACATTACTAGTGATGAGGACTTCACATTAAGCAATCATGATGATCAAACAACACAACTTGATGCTAAGACCATATATTCCTCTCCCAACTTCTCCCCTACTCGTGAGAATGTTTGTGAGGAGAATATGTTGACATTTAAGACCTATGACAAACATCTTTATGATCCTACACCTCCTATTTTGGAAGTTCCTAATGAACAAAGCAATGAAGTCATATATGATCATGATAATCCCATTTTTTCTTCTCCTAGTATCTCTGTTAGTTGTGCAACATATATTATGTTGTTAGAAAACATAACCAATGAGAGTCATGAGAACCTTAGTTATCTCCTTTCCCTTGTAGAAAACATTATTGAGCAAATCAATTCAATCCTTGATTCTCCTCATACTTGTGATGGAGCTACTTTTCACATTTCAACCTTAGATGAACATATTACAAGCTCTCCTAGTATGGTATACACTATGGAACAAGAGAATGAGACATTACAAACACCAAATGATTGCATACATTCCTCCTCTACTTAAAAAAATTCTACCATTAATACCTCCTTTAGTGGCGATGAAGTTCTTTTAGATAAACCAAACCTTAATTATCACAAAAATGAGGTTTGTTGTTCTCCTACCAACTCTCCTTCTAAGGAGGAAATTATGACCCATGACAAAAATAACATACCCTTCCAAGACAATGAAGAATCTCACTCGATAAGGGATGTTAACAATATTCAACCTAAACTTATCCTTTTCCCACCTTCGCATCCACTTCATCCTTCCAATAAACCTAAACTTACCCTTTACCCACCTTCAGATCTGCTTCATCCTTCCAATAAACCTAAACTTATCCTTTACCCACCCTCGCATCCTCTTCATCCCTCTAATGTATTGCAACAATCTAGTACTAATACTGTTGCTCATATGTAGAACACACAAAATAACCCACAACCACCACAACCAATTTCACCATCATTACCTTTACCTAATCCACTTAGTGCTCCTCACTACATCCCAAAAACAAAGGAGTATGATCTTATTGAACAATTAAAGAATACTCCAACAAAAATTTCCCTTTGGGATTTACTTCAGACCTCCCCAACTTGCAACAATACTCTTCAAACAACCTTACAAAAAATTGTGGCTCCTACTAGTACAACTCTGAATGATGTGGGAGCTTTAATTCATAAACCAAATCACACTAATCTTGACATTACTTTTCACCAACATGAGCTTCCTTCTTTGGAGTTGCGCAAACAAAGTGAGACTTTCATGATTATTTCTCAATACAAACGTACATGAATAAAAATGACTCTTATCAACAATGGTTCTGCTCTTAATGTGTGTGGTGTGAGTCTCCTTGATCACTTAAAAGTTGATAAATCACAAATCATACTTGATTCTCTCTCTATTCGAGGATTTGATAATATAACAAAGCAAACACTTGGTGTAATCACTTTACCTATGACGGTTGGGGTGCTTACTTTGCAAACTCCTATTCATGTCATGCCTTATGATCTCTCATACAATCTTCTTCTAGGAAGACCATGGATTCATGAGATGAATGCAGTGCCTTTAACCCTCCATCGTATAATGAAATATGTCTATAAAAATAACATTTATCAAGTTAAAGTAGATCCCAAGCCTAAAAGTTGCTTGAACCTTGCAAAAGGGGTTATAAGTTCTCTCACAACCTTAATTCCAACATCCAACATAGATCCTCTTGAAATTGAACATAACAATGAGGAATTACCATCTAAATTCTTTGGTGATGATTGGGGATCCTTAGACTTCACACCCTCATTTATGGGTGAATACATACTCACACAAAAGGAAAACCAACAAGAACAACCAACCATCATGACAACAAAAAATTCAGATAAGCTTTCACAAGCATCCACCTCAACCACTTTAGAAAATGTCACACACTCCACAAAAACCTTTGACGAACACAACAATGAATAACCACCCAATTCCACAACACTGAAAAATCATTATGGAAAAGGATATGACTTCATGAATCAACTTGGGTATAATGGAAAAGGCTGTGGTGCTCAAGAGCAAGACATCCGCAACCCTATAGAACTTAACACACAACAAACAACTCATGGTCTTGGTTATTGTTGTTTCACCAAGATCAACAAGCCTTCACTCAACATCAATACTATCACACAAGATTCTTCCAACAACTTTTCTTATTCACATCAATAACCTAACTTGCTGCTCCTTTCCATGTAATAGTTGCAGGGTAATCATATTCTCACTATTGCATGTCTTGCATCCATTGCAAGGGGCAGCATATCATCATTCATTTTAGGCTCACCTTTGTCCTACACTAAGTGGGAGGAAACGGGTTAGACAACCTTCTCCCTTGTATGTCACTTGTTGTCTCTTTCGAGTACTCATTAACCTTTCATGAACATTTAAGAGAAAGCTTGAGATGTGAACAACATGTCTTAAAATTGACTCACATGTAACATACTCTCTTTCTTTTCATTTCTCTTGACATGACACAGCCTAGCTTCGAAACATATGACTTGGCATAGAGCTTTCCAGGTTGGCTCTCCATTCTTCTTTTCTTTTTGACTTTTCTTTTCTTCCCTACTTTCAAGTAATCGCTCACAAAATGATGTGTAGCAATTCCTTTAAAGTGGTGGGCATACATTACCATCATTTCATTGTGCATTCATGCATCTTAGTGTAGCCTTGTTGTTTACTTGATGTGTTTGTCACTTTGTGAATGGCATTGGGTGTGATGTCCTTCATAAGTGTGATCTATCTTAGCATATTACATTCCTCTTTGTGGATTGATGTGACGCATTGCATCCCCTAAGTTGTGAACATACTATTCTTTGATTGGTCCTCTCTAGGAGAAATTAGACACAATGTTCCCTACGTAACTAACCTTACATAAATTGAACAAGACTCCTTTGAACAATCTTTCACATTATTGCATCCTCATTTGGCTACCTTGCATAACACAACTTCCATGCTTGTGGTTCCATCCTATTATGCTTGTCTTATGAAACTTAAACCAACATTTACATTTCCTTTTGCTTTGTGGTGCCTTGTTAAAGTTATCAGGAGGTATAACTTTGGCATGGTGGGAAGCCCAAGTAGCCGCATGAATTTTCCTATAGCCACTTTTGTGTTTGTCAGTACATGCCAACTATCATATGTTACTCTTTTTGTTTTTTTTATGTTTTGGCCCTTCTCACCCCATGGATGATCTGAAGTTTTGTGGGCCCAGAGTGAGTACACCTCTTCCATCTCATTTTCTTTCTATCTTACATTGCATGATTTTGTATCTTGGGGGCTTGACTTAGGATCATGGATCTTGGGGGCTTGGTCACCTCCTTTGATCTTTGTTATTCTTTGTCATTTGCATCTATACATGTGTAGTTCTCTTGAATGTCTACTTTAGTGTGAGTTTGAAACAAGTTCATCCTCTCACTAAAGTGGGGGCTAAATGTGCCATAGAAAATTAGACCCGTTGCTTGACATGTGATTAATTCATGATAATTGGACTTAATGAGGCCCTAATCTAGTGTTGTGAAGCATTTTATTTGTCCACACTAGGTCTTGGACCCTTGCAAATCAAATAACATGCTTTTAATGACGTCTTGTAAATGTGTTGTAGAGTCTTGTAAAGGACTTTCACACTTTTCTAGACCTAATGAACCTATTTCTCCCTAATTCAACATTGTAAAATGTGTTTAATAACATTATTACATCAATCTAGAAGGTTCTTAACTTAAGCTTGATGATAAACTAGTGTTGTAGTGTCATTTACACATTCACATTGGTTCTTGTGCATTCCTAGGCTATGTGGACCTCATTTTAGTGTTGTAAATTGTATTTATTAACACTTTCACATTGATTTATGTGTTTGAATCCCTATTCAACATTTACATCATCACTAATAGGTCTTAATTGACCCATTCTGTGCATCCTGAGGCTTTAATTGATCAAATACCCAACAGGATAGCATTTTAAACCTTATTTCCTGATTCCTTGGCTTCTTAGGTGTCAGAATGGCCCCTATGGGACCCATTCTCCAAGAATGATGAATCAGTCCCATCCAAGTGGGACCCATTCACCATGTGTGGCGAATGAGTCCTATCTAGCCCCCATTTTGACCCTTGAGCAGGAAAAAGTGAAATTTAAATTTTATTTTCACTCCATGTTGGCCTGTGATGAGGTATTATCATGTACTAAGGTACACTTGACTATAAATAAGTGGTTTTATCCTCATTTTACATCCATTATATCATTCAAACATCTCTTATCATTTATTTATCATCTATCTTCTCATCCAAGTCAATCAAGCTAGGGTTTCTTCATTAAGATTGCTTCCTAGGACATTCAAGGGCAGATTCTACATTTTTTGTTGCAGACTTTCAAGATATATCATCATGGAAAGGTAATATATTCCATTTTTCAAGCTTCATACCATTATTTCATCATTTTTATTTAATTACCTAAATGGGGTTTCACCAAGGCAAACCCTAATGCCTTAACAATCAATAATTTATCTTGCTTGTCTTGTTTGTATGCAAATTTAGGACTCATTGAGGCTGAAGAATCATTGAATATTATATTTAAAATTCATTCAAGTCATCTCTTCATCATTTAAGTCAAAATATCAACAAAAATTCACTTTCAGGCCCGAATACAACAATTTTAGAAGTAGACACCTATAGGAAGCCGGCGTGTAGAACGAAAGCTCCAAAATCAACGTTTGAATATTCAAAAATTCAAAAGTGGATTGATTCACCATGGGTGGAAAATGAGTCCTAATCTAGGGTTAGTTTTTGGTTTTATACATTTTTGGATACCCTTTTGTCTGAAACGAGCTCTGGTATAGTTTGGCAGAACTAGGATTGATTCACCCAGAATGGTGAATGAGTCCCACCAAGCCTAGATTTCAGCATCAATAGCATTTCAAAATAAATTTCCAGTTTCCATCCACATTCCAAGTGCACACTTTCAGTTTTGTTAATTTCTATTAAGTTTTGCATTCATTCCTAGTTCATTGTTGTATTACACAATGTGTTTTCAAACATAGCTTAGATTGCACTTTTGTATTCATTTCAGATCATCTTAATTAGTAAATTTCATTTAGTTAAGATCATTTACATCATCTCACATTGCATGCATCCTAATTTGAGTGTTACATAAGCATTTTGGGCCTAGATCTCTCTCCTTTTAGGTGAAAAACCCTACAAGTGTAAGAGCAAGCATCTTAAGGTTCCGAAAATCTGTCACACAGCTAAAGATATAAAGTTCAATAGATTCAATGAGTCTTTCAACAATAAAATTTAATCAATATACTTCCTCACAGATATTGCAGCACATGAGTGTTAAAACCCTCCAACCTGCTATCAAAAGAAACAATAAGAGACTGAAAGGCATGAATAATAAATTAATCATTAATGCAAACTACCCAGTATACATATACATGTATATATCCATGTAGATATACATGTAAAAAAGAGTATAACCCCACAAACCTCATTAAAAATTCCATGTACGTTGCGTTGTACTAAATATTGTAGAGTAATAGAGAAATTGTAAAAGCGGTATTAGAATAAGACAAACAAGTGCAATGAAAGAAAATGATATCATCATAGCACATGGATAGAATAGTTAAGGAAAATATATTTTGAAGTCTTTGAAAAGTTCAATGTGTGTCTACTTGCACCTATATATATATGGATGTATGGATAAATATATGTATGTATGTTTCACTAATAGTTATGTTACAATTTCCCCATTTTTCTATAATACTCAATGGTAGATAATGCAACTATTGTTATACAATTCCTCTATTTGTTAGCACACTACAAAGAAGGTGGGTAACAAAGAAAAATGAAAACCATGGTAGCTCAATGAATGTGAAAATCTATATAGGAAAAGGGAAGAATAAATTATGTAGCCATTCAGAATCTACAGTGTCCTCTTTGTAATGATTTTAAGTGAAATAAATTAGAGGGATTTGAAGGGGCTAATTGTACAAGATGTGTATAGCAACAAAGATGCATAGAGTGTATATATGGGTCTACATATGTGTCACCATACCATGCAGATAAAAAGCTTCAACCTTCATTGAGAAATTATAGTTAAATCTTGTTGCTATTGCCAAAAAATATGGACAGCGATAGTTTATACCCTACTATTTGTTTCTTGTTTGTAGGTATCTCTGTGCACTTTTCATGTTATAGCTATTAGCATCAGAGAAATTGCAGATTAAGAGTAGTTTTCTAGCTATAAAGTATTATTCTAATAGCTCTTTTAGAATTTTTTTATTCGTTTAGGTTGACTAGAAAAGAGTATAATTTGAATTTTTAATTCACAGCTCAATCCTTATGAAAATTGCTTATCTTGTATTAATATGTTTAATGTGGGTTTAAGATATAACAGAAAGAGAATAACTATTGTAGTCAAATACATGTAAAAATATGTGCATCATTGTTTATATAAAGCAACAAATATATAGAGGGTATGTAGCCATGGAGGGAGGGGAAATTTGATTGTATAAAACAAGAAAATATAAATATGTAAAACAAACCTTGTTTACAATTAGAGTTGTGGGTGTCTTTTTGACACCAATTGTTGAATACATGGGTTGCACATTTTCTTGTTGATCTATCTTTGTATTGAGCGCAACATGATACAACTAAAAAGCTGCAAGAATAGTGGTGAAGGTGTCGTAGGCTACAGACGGGGGGAGCTCTCCAAACCGGCACACAAAGGAGGATCATATCAATTTCTTTGATAGGTCTGCTATGAAACAAACAACAGAGTCTGTCATTTCACAAGGCAACCAAAATAGTTGATATCGTTATATTAAAACAATGAATATTATCAACTGACATATGAGCAAACACCCACCATTTGATGTTTATTGAGCAGGGAACAATGAAGAAACCATGAAGGAAATAAACTCCTTGGTCGTTGTGGACATGCCCAAGAAACCTAGGAAAAATAACATGCAATTTTATCATGTATCACAAAAAAGAAAATCAATGTACACAACACTATATATTTATGAATGTAATATATAGGAATAGTGAAACAAGGAAACGACAGGAAAATATTTTTGTAGGAAAAAAATTGTAGCAATTTGAATCAAATAAAGCCAATACAAAAGATAATAGGAAGAAATTTAAATTTGTGGAAGGACAGTATGGAGGAGGTATGTGAGAAGTCAACGTATATAGGCTATCAGAAGAGAACACACAACATTGTTGGAGGATTTCAAACTTATTAATCAAATGGAAGACAATTTTTTCTGAGAATGCATCTACAACATGTTCATATAAAGGTTAATAGATTGGAATGTTGCAAAGATGTTATTTACTCATAGAACTTTTTTTAATAGCTATTGTTGGTTCCAATCTTCGTACATCTTAGATAGCTAGATTTGTTTGTATTTGCATATCTATTAATGTGTAACAATCGTAACTATATGGTTACACCATTGTATGTTAAAATAAGTTGTAAGAGAATTGTAGGTATGCCAATAAATAGTGGACTTCATGGAATTTTGAAACACATAAACAAAGATGAGAAAATTGAATATACAAAAGAGTGTATTGGTTTGAATGCCATATAGTAAAAACATCGCACAACAAAATCTTAGACAAAGAAGTCGACAGTTTAATAGAATAGAATCATCAAAATATGGAACTGGCCTGTCGAAGTTGTGGCATCTAGCTATTTGTGTGTGGTATCTTTGTGCATCTTTGGCACTATACCCATTTTACACAAATTATTACTTGGTATGTTTTTTTTTTTAAGTTACAACTTAGAAAGTGTTTGAAGAGGTGATGGCACAAAAGGTGATGTAGATGCAAGAATAATTATCCTAGATCCTTTTTTGTTTGTCAGCCTACCAGAAAGAACCAAAAGCACTTGGCAAGGCCTGCAATTTCTCAAGGTGTGTTTCTTCGCTGCGTTGACAAACAGTGTACTTGTTGGTGGCAATCCTAGAGTATCTCTCAAATGAGAAAGGTGGATCCATACAAAGTCTTTTGATTGATTTTACACATGAAACAGTAGTAAAATTCAACCCTTGCCTCGCTTTTGTACCTATGTTTATTATTTCTCTATCCAATGTTAATCCATGTGCTTTATGTATTGTGATTCCCCATGCCATAGTAAGTGGAATTTGTGTTCGACTTCCACGACTTATAGTTGGGATGGGGATGTCTCTTAGATGTTCTAGGTCCCATGGTGGGCCAATGTAATTTTGGAAGAAAATAACAACATAGTCA
>VDFB02383048.1:0-54255 GCA_007258455.2 Sequoia sempervirens | reverse complement strand
TGGTCTGATACCATGTTGAAGTGAGTAACTAGGATGCAACTAGGATCATCAATCTGCAACACCAAATAACTTCCACACACAAGAGAGAAGCAACAACAAAAGATGTTATTCCACCAAAGAAGAATACAATAGGATACAATATGCCCTTGATATGTCTTGCAAGATGCAAGAGGAGCCTTGCTTATATAGGGAAGGTGAGAAATAAAATTAGACAAGATCATGACAAGTGTCTTAATCCTATGACATGAGACAATTAACATAACAAACATTAAATGACCTAGGACACAAGAATTAAATGGCATAAGATAAGATCTCATCAAGACAACTAAGACTTTTAGAAAGATTCCTAGGACCTAAGTAAACATAACATGTGAATAGGACCTACTAGGTGAACTAGTTAGGTAAAATACCTTATTCACACCAACACCCCTCGAGTGAATCTTAGGGAGGAACAAACCAATGCAAAGATGCAAAAGATGGGACCCAACAACAAAGGCTGATGAAGTACCCATGTACAAAACAATCACTCACAAATGGAGAAAAGGAGAAAACCTTGTGGGAGAAAACTCCTCTCCAAAAGAGAGAAATACAAGATAAAGGACTAAGAATCCTCCAAAACAATGTCCCCAAAAAAATAGGAACATGAAGAACATCACTTAAGCACGAATAAGCTGTAAACAACTGTCAAAAGATGATTGCTATAGTGCTGAAATTGAATAACCTCTTGTAAAAATAGGATGGTGATTAGGATCATGAAGACAACAATTTGCATGAGTGCCTCCAGCGACACTACTTGAATAATGATCAGATGGCAAAGGAAAATAACATTTGATAGTCGAAGATACAAATGGCAAATGAATCTACACAAGTGACCCCATCAACACTACTCAACCAATGCAAGTCAAAAATACAGTTTCCAATAGTCTGAAGAACATTGATCAATTGAGGATGGAAGATTGCCGCCACAAAATCGAAACACAAGAGTTTCCATATGGTAAATGATCCATTTCTCCAAAATGCATGGGTAACCAGCCTTTGCAACCACATAGTACATAGGAAAAAATACTAGATATATAGCTCACTCCAAAGCAAAACCAAGGAAGCATTAGCACAACAATATAATACCCCCCCATAATGTTGACTAGGGAGAGGTGAGACAAATCCACTAAAATTGTGTCTCACCATGTAGTGCATGAAAGGATTCGTTGTTTTCATGGATGAACACTCACTTGACAAAAGTGTGATGACAAATAACTAAGGCACTACACGACCCCCCATGGAATTTTGTAATACAATGCAAGTACAAAATATGGCACTACAAGATATGCAAAATCCCCCAAAACATATACAATAGTGTGGCACTTTATCTTAGTGTTTCTACAAATAAGTGCTTACAAAAGATGCTTAAAATGCCCACAAAGGAAAAAATGTTGGATAGACATATAAAGCAGCTCAAATGAAGTGATCCCACGCAAACAAAAAGATTGAAGATGCCAAAAGATCCAAGT
This sequence comes from Sequoia sempervirens, assembly GCA_007258455.2. Taxonomy (NCBI): domain Eukaryota; kingdom Viridiplantae; phylum Streptophyta; class Pinopsida; order Cupressales; family Cupressaceae; genus Sequoia; species Sequoia sempervirens. The sequence goes on along the minus strand of VDFB02383048.1, from coordinate 52,747 downwards.
AATCAACAAAGTGCTAAAACACATAAATTTGAATTAGTTATACCTAAGGCCAAATCTAGAAAAAGTGAATGAGTAGCTCTAAAGAGCTTTGAATGAACTTTCCAAAACCACAAGAATTGTGAAAAATGAAGGAACTAGGAAAAAGCTAGAGCTTGAGAGCAAATATTGTACATATTTGACTTCAATAGGCTATAAAAAGCACCAACAACAAAATTTGAGAAAAAAACCTGCATTATTGGATAGTTCTCGAAACCAACTTTCTATCAATATTTCGTTTGCAAAATTTTGATACTCGAGCGAAACATTATGTCTCTCTGGAAAAAGTTGCCTGATTAGTGCATTAGAAGCAAAAATAGGGCACCTTGGGGGCCAAGTGTTGGTCACCCGTAGGATTAGCCACTGCTAGGGATTTTAAATAAAAGCCTTGCCCCCCCCGTCGCTAACGAAGTGACAAATGGGTGGCGGGGTGAGGTGCCCATGGTGGCGGCAGGTGGTGTCACATTGGAAACTTAGTTGTTGTCGTTGTGGTCTACAAGCCACTATGGCTAGTCTTAGGGGTAAAGCGCTTTTCTTTTTGAAAAAAAATTGTTGTACAGTTGCACAGAGGGGTTGTATGGCTTTCTTGTAATTCTTTTCTTGAAAGATCTCGACATTGAATATGGGAAAATTTATGGTCAAAATTTGTCTAATCAGCCTCATGAGCACAATGTCAAGGTTCGTTTGGGCAAAAAATGATCCAGTAAAAAGCTATTCACTAGATTCGAGCTTCAAACCCTCATTTGCTCCTATGTCAAATGGTGGCCAATTTGATTGAAACAGAAGTCAAATTTGACTTTCTCGAACCTCCTATATGTAATGGGACAGCCACAAATACTGCTGCTATAGTAAAAAAATGTTGTAATCACCTTATATCACCAAAAAACACGTATACAATATAGGATCAACAAATCTTTGCAAATCTTTTTTGATTCTATAGATCATATTGAAATACAAAAAAAGAGCATATGAGAATTTACAAGATCATACAAAAAACTCAAATTACAATAGAAAACTTGATGGGATAAACTCTCTAAGAAAAAGGAAGGGGTGTGCCAAATTCAAAGCTTTGATACCATGTTGAAGTGAGTAACTGGGATGCAATGAGCATCATCAATCTGTAACACCAAATAACCTCCACACACACACGAGAGAAGCAACAACACAAGATGCTATTCCACCAAACAAGAATACAATATGCCCTTGATATGCCTAGCAAGATGCAAGAGGAGACTTGCTTATATGGGCAAGGTGAGAGATAAGATTAGACAAAATCATGACAAGTGTCTTAATCCTATGACATGAGACAACTCACATAACAAATATTTAATGACCTAAGACACAAGAGGTAAATGACATGAGATAAGATCTCATCAAGACAACTATGACTTCTAGAAAAATTCTTAGGATCTAAGTAAACTTAACATGTGAATAGGACCTACTAGGTGAACTAGTTAGGTAAAACACCTTATTCACACGAATAAACAAGAGTGATAGCATGTAAAAATTGCACAAATGAGATGGTTGTAAAGTTTTTGGAACAACATATTATGGCTAGTTTTGGGATGCCTTTTGCTCTAGTATGTGATAACGGTTTTGTCTTTTCCTTAGCTAATTTACTACAAAGGAATTTTGAGCATAAGGTAATTTTGAAATTTTTTCGTACCATTATTATCCACAAGGAAATGGTGTTGGTGAGTCTACAAATAAAAATTTGCTTGATATTATTAATAAATTATAAGAGAAAAGTCCTAGAGATTGCCACACCAAATTGAAGTATTATTTGTGGGCTGATAGGTCTAAGGTTAAAGCTTCCTCGGGGACATCCCCTTATCAATTGGTTTATGAGCTCAATCTTGTGTTCACTATCAACTTGAGAATCCCAACCTTGCAATTCATGAAAGACTATTTAGAAACAAAATAAAGGTTGAAGTCAGATTGTTGAATTTGTTAAACCTAGAAGAAAAGAGAAATATTGCCCTAGAACATGTAGCAAAACACCAAGTAGTGGTAAGGAGGTGGTTTGAAAAAAAGATAAAATGAAGGCTTTTAGGATAATTGACCTTTTTTTTTGTGGGATAAAGTGAGAGAAAAAAAGGATACCACCCTAAATTTAAAAAGTTGTGGTTAGGTCCTTACCATATTTTTGAGATCTTAGGGAACCACACCTTAGGATTAGTTCTTTGACTGGAGAGGCTGTCCTACTACTAGTTAATGGGCAGTACCTTAAACTTTATTTTGGTTCCTTAAGGTCTTAAGGACCTCCTTGTACATAGTGCAGATTTCTATTTATGTGGCCTTGGGGTCTATCTTTTATTGTTTGTGTTTGTCTTTTATGATTGTTTTGATTTTTTTGGATCAACTTGTTGTCTTAGTTTAGTTTTTTTCTGTTTTAGGTTTTTTTCTTTATTTTTGTTTAATGGAATGTTTTCCTTTGCTTGTGATTTCTTGTCCTTTTGGTCTTGCTCAAAGAGCTGTTTCCCTATTTCCTTTGGGGATAAACTTGAAGGGTGACTTGGATGGAAGTTTTCTGCTGATATTTTTGACTTTTGGATCAGTCATTTGTTTGGGGTTCATTGGTTTTGTGTTTACTCATCTACAGCTCAAGGACTAGAGACTTATGGGGATTAAGAAAGGAATGTTTGAGATCTTACACTTTATACACGCCTTAAATGCTCTTGGGTTGGTTAGAGTTATATGTCGTGGGTTCACCTCAAGTGAAAAAGCTGAAGGTTACATTCTTCTATGGTGATCACTATGACTCCCAACCCAGAAGTAGGCTTCATTGCCTAAAGATTGAGATAGCTTGAGTTCAAAAAAGAAAAAGAGAAGAATCAAGGGAGAAAAGAAAAGGAAAGGAAAGGAAAGGCAGTAACAAGTAATAAGAAAGGAAAGATATCATGAGAACTCAACTATTTGGGTGAATCAAGTAACCTCTATTGGGGCTATGGATGCTTGGATGGTAGTAGAGCTATACTTTGAGTGGTGTAGGACATAATTTTGTCGGGGCTATGGATGCTTGGTTGGTAGAAGAGAAATTCTTAGGTAATAATCAATCATGTCTTTTTAATGACACATGTAATCTAATAGACCCCCGATTAGTTGAAGATGTAACTATACTTATGTAGCCTATTGTGGATTCCATCTCATTGTGATTTCAGCTTAACTCTTGAGGGAACAAATTACTTACACACACCATGTAATCTCATCATTTTTTGAGAGGTGCCTTGTGATGTTTTCTTCCTCTGGTGGGTTTTTCTTTTTCTTGTTTTGATCAACCAAGATCAAGGATGCTAGGTGTTTGAAGGGTTCATGGCTTTACAATGCTCAGGAACATTTTTCCTATTTGGTTGCCAATTGTTGTGTCTTGCACACACATGCCTCATTTTGTCTTAGCAAAATAGGAACCTCTATTTGTTTCTTTTACTTTGCTTGTTTGCTTGCTTTTGGTTGATTGTATTTAATTTATGTTTAATTATGAGTTATGGGTTTGGTTGATTGCTTATGGGAATTATTATTGTTTGTGTTTTTCTTTTATGATTGTTTTGCTTTTGGTTGATTGTATTTTTTTTATATATATATATATATATAAATATATATAAGTGTTACCCCAAGTTTCCAGGACGGGGACGGCAGGACGAGTCCCCAAGTTTCCAATTTTTGAGGCCAAATTTGGGGACAGTGGGGGAAGGGCTATATAAAATATAGGGAAAATTTTAAATATATAGGGAAATTTTAAATATTCATATGAAAACATGGATAAAGCATGCATAATATACATTATAGAACCTTAACATATAACACTTGTCTTCAACATTCTTTGTCAATACTCAATATGCATTGAAAATTCAGAATTAACATTCTTGAATCATGATACAGCCTCCAAGTTATAATTTATAAACTTATATCAAATTACATAAGGTTATTTCCAACTCACAAATTGGGTGAACATTTATGATTATAGTGAAGATTGTTTCACCTAGGTTATTGATTACTTGGCAAGAACAATAATGAATAGTTGACGCATTTGAAGGCAAAATTATTGTAGTTTGATGGGAGTGTGGACTATTGGAAGTAAATTCAATGCTGGGGTATTGTCTGATATGGATTTGAGCAGTTAAATGTGGGGACAATTACTGCACTCAAGGAGTTTTGGGCATCAAATTGCCTTAATATTCAGCTTATTTCCAATTGTGAAGAACTGTTTAAAAAGGTCAAAATCCTAAGTCTTTGTCTCTATAACCTATTGGTGAACAGCAAGCAAATAAATTTAAATTTATGCACTTTTGGAATAAATTTTTGTTATTTTTATATATCTCTAATAGAGCAGCAAATATTTATCTTGTGAGTGTTCCAAATATTGTGAAAGATATATGAAAATAATTTAAACGAACAACTCATAAACCAGAAAACTGAAAACTATTATATATTTTTTTTATTTTTAAAACATGCTTTGACGTGGGGGACGCCAGGGGATGTCCCCCAGCCGTCCCCCTGTACTCGGGAAGTCCCGGGGACAAGGATGGGCCATTTTAGGTGGGGGGGCGGACGTGTCCCCGGGTTTCCCTTATATATATATATATGATTTATCATTCCCTTGCTGTCCCACTGATGTCCCTAAAATTTGGAAATGTTGTTTCTCTAAGGCCAAAAATGTTTGGATGAACTAGATACAATAAGAGTGCCTTTGTAGTTGTGACTAGTACAATCACCAATGTTTCAAAGCGTAGTTTGCTAGCTTGTCTTCTTTGTTGGAGGTTTTCCTTGTTCATCATGTACAGGTTGGATAGTACTTGATTAGCAATGTTATACAAATGCCAATGATGTTTCGTGTGTGATTTTTTGTATTGCTGGACATTGGAATTAGGTAGCCAAGCATTGTCAATTGTTTGGATTAGAACCTTCGAGTCTCCTTCAATTGTAACTCGGAAGATGCCACTTTTAAGAACTTGTTTGAAATCTTATGTCAAGGGCCATAAGCTATAATTCTATTCATTTGAATGCTAATTTGTTGAATATGGACAACAAAAGTTTCCCCTTGCAAATCTGTGATAATATGTTCTATGCTAAGTTGACCTGTACAAGTCTAATGGATATTTTTGTAGGAATTTATGGTACACTGATTGCTAGTTTTGAACTACTAGGAAAAATGAGTGGATAAACATATTTGTGCTAACTTGTATGTCAAAAGTTAAAACAACATGATTTTTTCTTGCAGCTATTACTTGTCATGGTTGGCACAGCAATCACAATTATAACATGGTTCTTTGCATCAAAACATGCCGAGCATTCAGTTTCTATTGTTTCTGATGCTCTTCGTAGTGAGTTGCTTGCACGTGCTAAAGCATATACTGCATCAGTCTTTGAAGGAAATTGTGAATCTACAATCCATTTAGCTCTTTTGATGGAATCATCTTTGATAAAAGGCAACTTGTCTTCATTTTCAACATTGGAGAACCAGGTTGGTACTTTTGGTTGGGTAATTTTAGTTTGGAATGAGTTATAATTTTTGTCATGATTGTGACTAGCAAATAATAATGGTATTTACTTGTTATTGTAGGTGAAACCTGCTCTTTTTCAAGAATATTCAACTATTCCATACACAACACAAGTTTTCTACATGGGAAAAAATGGATTGTTTGTCTCTTACTATACAGACTTTAATGAGACATTGATCTTGTATGCAAACAGAACCTATACAAACATCAGTATGACACATGCAGGAAATCCCACTTCTTACAGGCAACAGTATCTGTGGTATTGTCAGAAAGCGAGTGCTACTACAGGGCTACCAATGGGGGAAGCAATTCCAACAGGCACGTTTTCTTTTTGGGGCACAAAGTGGTTCAGAGATGCTCTCTACAGTAATAATGGATTTGCTACTTGGGGTTTGGCATTTGGTCAATCTAAGGAACTATTATTCCTTTCACTGGCTTCTATTAAAGATGCATCTTCTGCAGATCCTTGTGGAGTATTAGCTTTAGGAGTGCCAATGAGAATTTTAATGGATTTCATTACACATTTTAATCTTCTTGGTGGTGATATGTATTTGGCCACAAAAGATGGATATTTGCTTGCACAAACAGGAGCAGCTTTCCATGTTGGAGGGGAACTAGACAAACCTATACTGTTAGAAGCTACAAAATCCGGCAATCTTGTGGTGGCAGCAGCAGCATTGCATCTAAAAAACAAATTAAAGAATATATCAAGATTGGGCAGTGAAACTTTCAGTTCCTCTGATGCAATAATTCAAGGTGCATTGTACATAGTGGACAGTACACCCATCCATCTTGCTGGAACAACTATGGTATAGAACTTTGTTCTTTGCTGGAAAGGTTAAGAATTGAACATTTCCATGAACAAAAAAGGAAGATGTGTTTCTTTAAAATTAATATTAGAAATATACTTCCTTGATGCAATCCCTGAAATCTGTTGGAAAGGATCACATGTAAATTTTGTTGTGTATTCTACAAATATGAGTTATTTTTCCACTCCAAGATGTTTAATTTTTTTCTTATTAGGATACTAAAACATCGGTCATGTTTTGTATGATTATATGTTCCATCTCATGCTTTTGATTATTTCTCACTTGTAAGTCAATTTGCTTGTTTAGGTATGTGTTGTCATCATTCCCTGCAAAAGCATTTGGGGTCACATGAATAAACAGGGCCACACAACATTAATTTTGCTAATCATCTTGGCAGCTTGCATGTTCTTCATAAGCTGTGTTTTTATTTTTGTTCTTACACGAGCTGGGAATAGAGAAATGCACCTCTGTGCAGGATTAATTCAACAACTTGAGGCAACAGAACAAGCAGAGAGAAAAAATAACCAAACAAGTATTAATTTTGCAAGAATGAGTCATGACTTGCGGACATCTCTTGCAGCTATCATTGGCCTCATTGGTCTCTGTCATTATGATGCTTCTGAAGGTTCAGAATTGGAGATGAACCTCTCGCAAATGAATTCTTGTGCAAGTAACTTGCTTGGTAAGTCTGTCTCAGTGACTACATTAGAACTGACAAAGTTAAAAGATTATAAATGCAAGTTTAGTACATCTTTGGTATCCATAAATTTCTAATTTATTTACAAAAGTTATTGATATTTCTGTGTGAATTTTTCTTCAAGATTATGCTTGCAGGAGTTCTCAAGCTGTGGAAGTAGCCCTTTTCAAAAACTAGAATTGATTTGTGCTCTATATATAATAAATTATTTTTTGTGTATATACATATTTTTCAGGTATATTAAACTCTATCTTGGATACGATTAAAATCGAGGCTGAGAAGCTGCAACTTGAAGAGACAGACTTCAATATAGTTCAGGTCCTTGAAGAAGTTGTAGATATGTTCTCTGTTATGGCATTAGATAAAGGTGTAGAAGTTGTATTGGATTTGTGTGATGAGTCTGCAGAGAAAGTATCATGGATTAAAGGTGATGTAGTTCGACTGAAGCAGATATTCTGTAATTTACTAAGCAACAGTGTAAAGTTTACATCTAAAGGCCATGTGATATTACGTGCTTGGGTTAAGCAAGTTACCCTTAGGAAGCCCTCAGTTCGTGACGACCGCAATGGTCCACATTTCAGGGCATTTTGGAGTTGTATGCCTAAATGGATCTTTGAGGTTGGTAATGCTTACAAACAATTAGATGCCTTTTCTGAGGTTCAAAATGATTCAAATTATGTTGAGTTCGAGTTTGAGGTAGATGATACAGGAAAGGGTATTCCAAAGGACAGACAAAAGTCTGTTTTTGAGAACTTTGTCCAAGTTGATGGATTAACTTCTACAAACCAGGGTGGCATTGGTCTGGGTCTTGGCATTGTTCGATCATTGGTAAGTAATGCATACTATTATTTCCTCACTTCTTAACTGGAATTTCTTTATCTTGTGTGTTTGTATCATTTTCTTTTTCTTTTCAAAAGAAATTTCATAGATGCTTGATATTAGTTTTTAGTATATTTGAATTTCATGTTTTGTTGAACTCTACATGTTGTTGTGAATGTAGGTTCACCTCAATATTTTCTGACAATATCAGTGGTTCTTAAAATGTTGATTTTGAATCGTATTGTGTGTGGCAGGTGCATCTAATGGGTGGAAATATTAAGATTGTTGATAAATGTGAACCTGGGGAAAAGGGAACTTGCTTTCGGTTTAATCTCTTTTTCAAAAATGCTGACATTACTGTAGATCAGAGCAAGAATGGAGAAAATCAGTCATCAGGTATGCATGCATTTGATGGAGTTTCTGTGTAGGCTAAAAGTGATTCATGTGGAAAATCTAACATTCAATAGTGGCAACTAGGATGGAAATCTTCTTCATTGACATGCAGCATTTCAGAAGGCCACTGGAAAAGGCCTGCTCTCAAAGAAAATGTCTATGCAGTCCTTGCAATGAATGGAGAGGCAAGCAAAATGATTTTGAAGAAATGGCTGGAACACAGATGTGTATCAGTTTTGATGATAAACCAATGGGGGGATTTTATCCCAACACTTGAAAATCTCAAACAAGAGGTTCTCTTCCAGAGTTTAAGGGCTTCCGAGACTTCTGAGTTGGTTTTTTCAGAGAGTTTGTTGAAAGATCCTTGCGTGGATGATAAGGACTTAGGAGGACATCAAGATGACACATTCCCTGATTATGGTGTAAAGAAACTTTCTCCAGGTGGATATGGCCCAGCTACTGAGGAATCTAAACATAGAAGACTGAATAGAGTAAGTGTGCACCTACTGGTTGTTGTAGATATCAACATGATTGTAGGACCTCCGGAACAAATATCAGTAATTATAAGTAACTTTTCTGGAGTTGGACAGATGCCTAGCTGTAAGGTTGTGTGGCTAGCTAGTGCAAACACTCCTCGTGTAGACTTGGAGAACTTGAAGAGAGGATCGGTTCCTTGTGACTTGATATTACATAAGCCAGTTCATGGCTCACGTTTGCATAGAGTTTGGGAGCTTGTGCAGGATCTCACTGGAAAAGGAATGCAGCAAGCTTCAAAAATTGAGGCATCAAATGTTTTGCCACAGATGGAAACTAGTGATGAACATTTCAGAAGGAAATCCTTTGATCAACCTGAATCTAGTTTGGTAAATTTGCAAGATCAAAAGCAAATGTGGCCAGAACTAACACAAAAGGATAACAAATTGAGACATCAGAATTTATTGGAAGGCATGCATATACTTGTTGCAGAAGATAATGCTGTTTTACAACAACTCGCACAAGCCACGCTTACCCGGTTAGGTGCCACTGTCAAATGTGTTGATAATGGAGAACAGGCCGTGCAAATAGTTTCTGAAATGCTTCATAACAGAATCAAGAACAATAATGATTTTTTTTCATCAAAACAGTGTCCACTTGAATCATCTGATCCTCCTGTACAACCCTATTTCTTTGACATTCTTCTGATGGATTGCGAGGTAGTTCTTTCAAAATCCATTGCAAGCTTCCTTATTTGAAATTTCCTTAAATTCTTTTCAAATTTATGTTTGAAAGATAAACCATATTGCATCTGTATTTATAAAATGAAATTCAGCTGTAACAGTGCTGATATCTAGGTTAAAGAAAAACTTTGTTATAAGCAGAAGAATATCTTATTTGCATATAAGATATATTTCTTCATTGTCTTTCACTGTAAAATGAGTTTGATCTAGTTTTGTAACAGAGTTTTATACCGATGCTTTTTGCCTACTAATTTTTTTCTTCTCTGGTTAAGGATTATGGTTCTTTGTAGAGGGATCTTTTATATATGAATAGTTGAATACAATCCAGGCCTTATCTTGTTATAAATTTTTAAAAATCCCTAATTCCGCCAAGTAGATCTGAGAAAGGACTTGATAGTGTTGGCGTAACAACTAACACCTTTGGAGTGCAAGTTGGTACGGACAACTATGCACACTACGCAATGAGTGCTCTTCAAATTAGGAGGGGAAGCTCCCTCGTGCTTGACAAAAGTGCTTGAAAAGGGAAATAAACTAAACTATATCCTGTCTTTTTGTCTCAGCTGTAAGAGGTACAAGGCTTTCACGAAAACTCTATACGTTGCAGCTAAGTATTTTCTAGTTTCACAAGACTTAACTACAACACACAAAACTAAGTAACTTTAACTATCTAATCCCCTTAAGAATTCAGAGCATGAGGAAATGGAGTAGGAATGATTATCTGACGATAAGCCGGGTACAAACTCACAACGTGAAGGCAAGGTGGCACAACTATCTGCTTGTCTGAATAGGCTTATTGGAAATGACAACACACGACAACACACGATAAACTAAGTACAGATTCTCAACTTGAAGGCAAGGTGGCACAACTATCAGCTCAATCTGAATAAGTTTATTATTCACACACATCACATGATAACCAAGTACAGATTCTCAACTTGAAGGCAAGGTGGCACATCTATCAGCTCAATCTGAACAAGTTTATTGAACACAAAACATGAAGGATAGCCAACTAGGACAATAAATTGCATAGGCGAGACACGCATACAATCTACGATCAAACTAGCCACTATATCTAACTAAAGCAAGAATTCACCATCATAATTGCATGAAACCCAAGTGGCATAACAATTCATCATAATAGTAAATACTCATGAACAGATACAGAATGAGCAATATTGACAGGCAAGGTAGGCAAAGCATATATTTCTCTCTCGTGCAAAAGTTATGTACAAATGAGCAAAAGCTCTTATTTATAGACATCAAAAGGTGTAGGGAACCCTAAAATCACCTTGAGTCAACTACAGTCTTGCAATGCATGCAAGATTTATTGCTAAACCCTAATAAAACAAACTATACAGTTAACTGGAAAGCTACCATCAATTAACCGAAAACCCTAATCTAAGTGGACAATGTGCAAGCATGCACGTCCTTATTGAAAGCAAGTTAACTGGAACACTACCATCAATTAACGTAAACCCTAAATACAACTCCAAGTGAATAAAGCTAATCCCAGAATAGATATGCATGAGATGAGACAGTGAATTAACTTGAAAAGATAACACCAAGTTTAACTCCTGTGTATAACGTCTATCCTGAGAGGTGGGAACTGAAGTCTATTGGTCGTGATCTCGAGCAACCAATCCGTCAACGAGATTGTTAACTACATCACTGTCTGGAGCTCTGATACTCTGCCGAAGAATACTATGCCTGCGTAACATGTCCTCACCAGCTGTGATCTGGGACTGAAGTTCACCTCTGCTCCTAGTTGCCTCATCGAACAATGCCGACATGACTGTAATTACAGCCAACGGTCTCCCCACTGAAAATAGTATGAACGAGTGCTTGGAGCTTTGACTGTACATCAGTAAGCTCAATATATGCACCATCCTCAATCTGATACCGACACGGTAAGCGAGATACTAAGGTTTTTACAAACCGGAGTGCACTAGTAACGTGCTCTCTACTCTCAGCCAACTCTGACGCCATTGTTTCCTCTATCTTTGCCTTGAAAACCAACTATGTTTTCCAAGAGTAGATAGCCTCTTTATCTTTTGCATCTGTGACTGATTCATATGCCATACTCAGGTGAGCAATCATAATCTTGTCCTAGGGTCTATTAATTGCCATGTCTCGCTCCTCATCTTGGAGACGTAGACGGAGCTCTCGTGCATTGTATCGCAACTGATATAGCTCTGTAAGCATAGAACGGCCTCTAGCAATGAACTCCTCCTCCCATTCCTCCAAACGCTTGCCATATGCAACCAAATGATTAAGTTGGCCCTGTTCTGTTGGAGGCTCAAGCATTGGCGGGAGTGTGGCGGTAACATTTGACCTGTGTACAAGGCTAGAAATGTACTGACGAAGCTGTCTGATTTCAGCCTTGAGGGCTGCTTGGTCTTCTCTATCCTTCAGCATTCTATCCCTGGCACTGTCTGTAGCAACCTATAGGAGATCAACCTGAGTCTAGCATGTGCTATGACCAAGGTTGACTGTGATAACCTCGAAGTCCTGAGATTCCAACTCATCCAAGCTCTTCCCCTGTGGAGGTATAGCAGTCTCGACGACGATCTCCATATCAATATTCCTTTGCACGTGGACCATGTCCTTGATCCTCTTGTCTGGCACATCCTGGTAAACCTGATCAAAATCTGAATGATTAAGGACATAGGATGGCTGCCTCCTCTTCCTTCCCAGTTGAGTTTCAATCCAAGACTGGTCTCGGCTAATGCTACTGGAAGGGTTTGTACTAGCAACAGGAGGTTCTGACGAGAGTGAATATGTAGAGGAGCGGCTGCGAGATGGGGAGTCTAAATCCAATTGGATATGAATCGGAAATGGTGACTGCTCTGGAACTGGTATAGGAACTTGAGGATGAACCTCAGGCACTGGCGGACTCTAGATTGGCCTCTGAACTGGCTCTATGACAGGATGTCTGACAGGGTCCATGTGTGTATCAATGGCAAGTGCCTTGCCTTTTGAATTGTTTGGCGCTTGACCTTTCTTGGGAGGGTTACTCCTCTTCTTCTGTTTAGGTTTCGACGAGGAAGGTAGCGAAGGATCCACCACTGGCGGCTCTGTTCTAGGCACGTTTACCCTCCTGGTCTTCTTGTTGTTGAGGTAAAGTATACTGTTTTGAATAACTCTACTTGACCTCTCCTTTACTGTCGCGTACTCCTTGGCGTACCAATCAACTGCTGGCAGCGGCTGTGTGTCAATCTGCTCTCTAAAAAACTGAGGAAGGACTTCACCCTCATCATCTGAAAAACCTCCCACATCTTCTGACAAGAATACAAAAATTTGTGAGAGAGAGAAGCAACCATAGCTATGTCTGCAAACCTCGAAGTCATCCACGCAATTTTCCCAATAGTCTTCCATAGAAGGCTTATGATATGCGCGACCATCAAGGAGAGTTGTGTAATGACCCCAAGGATCATAGGCACGTACCTCAACAAGATACTTGAGATGATACCTCTCTAGCTCCTGTCCTACAGCTTTGGCATCAACTGTCGTCTTGCACCAATATATTCCAAACTGAAAGGGAAAATTGGCAGCTGGTTTATGCTTACGACGCAAATTACGATGAACATCATGTAACTGCCTCAGGAACTCCATAAAGACTGTTCTATCTAAAGGATAGCGTGGAAGCATAGCTAGATTTCCTGTAAATCCATATACTCGAATATAAGTGTATGTCGGGAGATGAATGAACCAGTCTGCCCAACAATCCATTGCTGCTCTAGCAACTGCCGAGATACGAACGTGCAACTCCCAGTCCAAATTTCTCACTGAATAAGTTAGGAAAGCCTTGTGAACACGCTTGAAGTGACGTTCAGCCTTAGTGAACTCAAGCTGATCGTAATAGTGATAGAATTTTTGAACACTGAGAATGCCAACGGTGTTTAACCCTCGGAACTGAGCCTGATAGGCAATCAAGTACACAAGGTAAGAACACATGTGAAACTCCTGAGCAACTAGGAAACTGGTGATCTGCTTGTGGATAACATCGCTAATGAAGGATGCCCAGTCATAATGCTCCTGCCCAGATATGATGCGACCAATGATGTAATACATCCAAGGCTGGAAAACATTTGCATGTAAATGACCTGAGACACAATTCAAGAGTGTAATTAGAATTGCGTACTCATCCTTGTACTCACCACGACCCACATTATTTGGCAATTTGTTCTTCGCTTGCTTCAACCATCACTCTGCCATTTTGCTTTGGCACTTGTCCACATCAGCGTTGAATGCATGCTCGCACTGCTCCATAGAAATAACCAGACTGTTCGAGTGCTGAGGGATACCAAAACTTCTTTCAACGTCCAAAGGCTTGAGACTGCAAATGACTCGTCCATCTACTGACACTATCTCACAAGTAGCAAAGTTGTGATGCTTAATACAAGACATCATGAACTCAACACAATGAGCGGAGATAGGTATGGAAGTGGCCTCAAGTAACTCGGACTGCTGAATGTTTTGAATAATTGAATCTCTGATTTTGACTGGATCTAGGATTGCCTTTGGCAACACCTTATGGAGATTTGTCTCAACTGTCCCGATGAAGTCGTGAGTAAGGACTAATTTGGTCCTGTATTCGAGCTGAGTGTACTACATTTTGAAAAACTCACCTGTTGACTGTGAACTTGACTATGTTCTAACAAGATTTCTGGAAAGCTAAAAATAGCCTATCGAAGGGTTATTTTTGGCGAAAAATTTGAGATATGGGTTTTGTCCAGAAAAAGATTCTAAGACAACCCAGAACATCAGAAATGCGAAAATCTGACTTCTACTCAATCATGCAAAGAGTTTTCAGCTGAGAAAATTAGAAACTCGAGAACTGATGCTCTGGAGTTAAAAATTCCTAAAAATGCAAGCACATGAATTTAATTCGAGGAAGCTATATAGAATCGATCCAGATGATCAAACTTGCCAAAATTTGCCAATTTCAAGAACATGCGAATTGAAATCTAAGAGAATTTTGAGAATTAGAAATGAGAAAAGACGTTTTTTCTATGTTCTATTAAAATCGCCCCCTGTTCTTCAAATTTGCTGATGATTGTGAACTTGCACCTGTAAAAGGAATTGTTTGATGAAATAGCCATTGAAAACTGATAAAATCGCCCAACCTGTGAAGAAAATCGCCTTTGCCTTGAAGAAATACGAATTTCTTTAAGCTGGATGAGTGATTTAAATGATAGGCGCCATGAATAAATAGAGTAAATTCGCACCATAATGCTAACTGCAAGATTTAAAAACCTCGACTAAAATAGAAAACTTCTGATTGGACCCCTCCAGTTCGAACTGCGACTGACTTGAAGTCCGGAATAAAATAATAATAAAAATATTCATCATGCAATTTGAAAATCTAGCACAAAGGGGCGCCAATTTTAGAAAATCGCCCTTTAATGCTCAAATATGCAAAAATAAATATTTAATATTAGTTTAATCAGTTGACAAACCACGTTGAGCTTTTGGATGGATTCAACAAACTTCACTGATTTCGAAAAGTCCTCATTTGTCCTCATAGGCGTCCATTTGCTCAAGATATTACGTTTTTTTATTAACTTCCTACTTTGTAGCTGACTACAAAGTTACAACTGGCCATATTCAACACTAATTTCTGGGTGACCGGCTGATGCTGAGACTGAGCAGGAATATTCATTGCGAAGCCTGCAGAGCAAGGAAGAAATGTCTGCTGGGAGTCATCATTGCAAAATCCATCATTTAACACCTCAAAAAATTAGGCGCCTTTGATTAAATTGATTTTTAGGCACCAGACTTGGCCATTTCTCCATACTGCCATCTGACGCTTCAAATGATTGCTGACGATGAACGGTGAACCCTGCTAACTGGAAAATAGGCTCACTGTGTGACTAGAAGTATTCTGCATCCAATGAATATATGCAAGGCACCTGAAAGCTGTATTAAGGACCCCAAAAGCAAGGGCGCCCTTGGCCTGAAAAGACTCAAACACCATTTCAACAAAAGTACAACACTCAACCAGATACCCTACTTTGACCTCTGATATTGGGAGCTGGGGTGACCTGATTCGCGCACCGTCTGTCTCAACGCATAGCTAGAAGGACCTACAAGAGATGTCTGTGGAGGCGACGAAGCAAGAAAACTGCTTCTAAGACCTCAAAGAGAAAGGCGCCTTTCCCAAGATGGAATATATGACCAGACTTAAACCATTTTCTGAGATGTCTTCATTTTTTAGTATTTTGCAAAGATCTCGCACGTACGAGCGTTTGCCAAATCCCGGAGGTTGACGGCTAGGCTCGTTGGATAGCTGGAGTAATTGGGCACAAGTCCCGTGAAGACTTCAAAAGCAAATAACACCATATGACAGGCCTAAAGGCTGGGCGCCCCTGGCCTACAGAGGCTACAGTGAATATTTCATGATTCTTCACCCTCTGATTTATGTGCCTGGTAGAATTTCTGCCACGATCTCTCAGAATATCGGATTGACAGGCTTACTGGTGCATTGCAAAACCAGTCTAGAGTAGCACAAATGTCAGGAAGACCTTATCTGCAAACTCATCCATCTCAGGAGCCATCTTGAAGGGCATCCCTGGGCTACAAGGGCACAATTTCACCATTAGAGGAAGTTCCTGTGATGTGAAGTCTCCTCGTAACCTCATCTTCTAACCCTGACTGTCGGAGCTCTGAGTCTCAGATGTCTACATTCGATAGCTCATCGGATAGCCAGACTAGTCGTGAAGAGATTAGATGCATCAACAAGCAAGAATGCCAGAATTTAGACCCTCTTTAAGAAGGGCGCCCCTGAGCTACAGGGGCGCAAAAGTTGAAAAGTGACAAGTTTTTTCAATCTTCAATCTCCTGAACCTTAGCTTTTGACATCAGTTACCGGAGCTGTAAACATCAGATAACCTCGCAGGATAGCTCATCGGATAACTGGGCTGATTCAGAAGAGATTGACTGCATTTATGAGCACATGCCACAAAATCTAGACCCTCAAAGAGAAGGGCGCCCCTGGCCTACAAGGGCGCAATTTTACTTTGCCTGAGAAATCTTCATAAATTTGACCACTGAAATCTTCGTATTGGTCACTGAAATGACCATGCAAAGGTATAATTATCACTGTGCAATGCTCCTCCATCGTGAAATGCCTCGTTCTGAGTCTCCGATTCAGGTTCTAATCAACAAGTACTACTTTTGACTGACACAACACTGACCAAACTCCATGCTTGATATTGCTCAAAAACTGTATTTGACATCATTTTAGCAAGGTTTAGACTCTTTTAAGCAAAATGCCTTGATGAAGCAAAAAATTTGGTTTGGGTAGAACAGATAGAGCTGACCAAATTATTATTTCAGGCTTAGAAAGTAAAATATGTTGAAGTAAACAACAATTTAAAAAAAAAAAAAATCACAATGAAGTGGAACAAAATGAAAAAGTTGTAACCTGAAGGAAGATGCACATTTTGAAGCCATCAGAATTATGTACAATATAGGATCGATTACAGAAGTATGATGCAATTGGTTCTCATACAGTTATGGAAGATGAAGAAGCTATCTATGTTGAAATCCATTAATCATATATTTGCAATAATATATTTGCAGCTGCAAGAATTCTGAATCCCACAAGTGAGAAAATATAGCAATGATGAAAAAAGACAAATAATCAAACAGGATATATCATAAACAAGCAATATAAAACCCAGATAGGAATTCAGCACCTCAAGTCTAATTTTATATTGCAAAGGTTATTTCCACATACTTATCGAGACAAATCCCAATCAGTACTTAACAGAGTTTTGAATATATAAGTGAAATATTTGAGAATTTGGCAAAGCTGTTGGTTTTGGGTGTAAAAGTGCCTAAGATCAAGAATTTTTCCTCTTTCAAGTGACCTTGTCTTGAGCTCGTGCATTCCATATCAACACCATACTGCCCACTTCAAATTTCCTGGGAGAAGCTTTCTTGTCATGCAAGCGCTTGATTTGCAGCTACATTTTTGCATTTTTGTCACAAGCTTCTCTTCTAGTTTCATCTAACTGTATGAGATTGTTAATCCTGTGCCGCATCTCATCACAGATGTTTTCATCATACTCCTGCACAAACTTGTACATCTTCAACAAATTATTCTGAGGTAGCCTAACATCCAAGCCATAAACTAGACCAAATGGTGAATGTTCAGTAGCCTTCTTTACTATAATCCTATTAGCCCACAGTGCAAGCTTTAACTTCAAGTCCCAGGCCTTCTTATTCTTCTCAATCACTTTTTTAATGATCTTCATCAAACTCTTGTTGCTAAATTCAGCCTGACCATTCCCTTGAGGATGGTAAGGTGAAGAGTATGAAATTTGTATCCCATGTTTATCACAAAAATCCTTGAACTCTTCTGACCTGAAGCACATAGCATTATCAGAAATGATCTTTGGAACTCCAAATTTGATCAAAATGTTGTTCATCAAGAAGTCTATCACAACTTTACTTGTTTCCTTCTTTGTGGGGATTGCTTCCACCCACTTTGTGAAATAATCAGTTGCAACAAGTATCCATGAATGCCCCCCACTAGATTTATCCGATATCTCACCAATGAAGTCTATACCCCATTGTTGGAAAGGGCCCTCAATAGAGATAGGCCTGAGTGGAAAACTTCCTGAGAACTTACGAAGGGATTTCTGAGAACGGAAACTCTTAGGATTTCATGGCCATGGAAGGACGAAAACCTTGATCATGGCATTTGTATATATCTTTGAATAATGGTTATAAGAAATCATTGCTTTGTTGGTTTTGTAAGTGTGAGCGCCTCTGTTCCATTGAAAGCCACATGGGTGTTATTGTGAAGAGTTCATATTATTCCAGAAGAAGACGAATAAGACAAATTGGGAGTTTGGCATAGTTTAAGCATTCTAGGAATTTTACTAAAGCCACCGTATCATTCATCTTGGCGTATACGTATGTGAATCCCCTACTTATAATCTTCGATGGTGGTTGTCAGGTTTGCCGATGTCTATGTTGCCAATGACATATTCGTGTTGGAAGCATTATATGAGTCACTTGTCCGATATTATTTGGTTATATGCATTAATCGGTTATATGAGGCACTATATGCATTATTCGATTCTAATGTAATTGAATGCAAAGATAGATGAATATTATAGTATCAGAAGGATTGGGTAAAAGGCAGCCAAAGCTCTTGAAGGCCGTAGTGTATCATGTGGTTGTTCCAATTGATATTAATGGTGCCATGAAGTGTATACCTGTTCTAAAGCCGTCCTTCTCTTAGCAGTTGATCGAGCTCTGTATCGAATATTGGCGGAGTTTATATTTTATAGCATTTTCTATTGCTTGTGATATCGGTATTCACTGGTGGAGGAATCCACGTAGACTCATTATCGGGTAGGAGTTAACATTTCTTAATGCCTAATTCTTAATGTGTGCTGGCATTGCTAAGTTTCGGTGATATCGGGATTATGTGTTGTTGTGGGATATTCATTGGACAGGTTCCTATGATTAATGTATCATCGGGATGAATCCTATGAGGAGCCTGAGAAGAGTCAAAGCGAAACAACAAACATTTGTCTTATTTGGAGATTCTTAATAAACCACCATCTTCCTTGTTGGAGTCACGACAATTCAAAGTGGAGCGATATCAGTTATTCCAAATCGGGAGTCATTATTTTCCTTCAGTGTTTGCAGTTTGGAAGGCACTTACAGTTGGAGAGCAATAAGACTGAGTATGTAACAATTCCTCATCGCTTAATATCAATAATCTCTTTAGTATAAATGTACTGTTTATTTTGGAATGTGAAGTTGAGTGCAAAATGTTTTGCTCTGTAATATTCCATGTTGCAACTCCTATGAATGCTAATGTTCAAGAATATTCACTGTTACATTATCAATAGACTTATTATGCAATGTCTATCTAATGTCATAAGAATAGCAGTTCCGCAATAAATTCAGCTTACAATAACTATTATCAAACGTCATTGGGGAATAGTTCTCAACATTGAGCAAGTGATTTATTTGACGAAATGCCTCAATCTGTCAAATTGTGAAAACAATCACAAAATTCCAATCAATCTGGGCAGGGGTTATTACAAGCACTTGGCACAAAGGCTATGACTGTAGCTCCCATTAAGTAGATTTTGAAATTCTTTAGAGCCTTGACTAAAGCATATGCTTGCTTCTTAGTCATGTCATATTTAAGTTTTGCAGCTTGCAAAGACTTACTAAAGAATGCAATAGGCTGTTCAAATCCCTCATCATTTTTCTACAACAACACAACAACAATAGTATGGAAAGAAGCAAAGGAGAAAATATGCATAGGTTTGGAAAAATATGGAGATTTTAGGATTGGAGCCTCCTTGATAGCTTGCTTTATGCTTTTGAATGCTTGACTAGGCTCCTCACTCCAAACCACCTTCTCTCCTTTCTTCAACATCTTAGAAATGGGTCTTGTGATCTCAACAAAAATAGTGAAAAATCTTCTCAAAAAGTTGATTTGGCCAAAAAATGATTGGATTCCTTTAGCATTTTTTGGTTGTGGAATTTTGTCTATGGCAGCTACTCTCTTAGGATCAATCCTTGTCCCATCCTTAGACACAATGTGGCCCAATAGCTTACCTTCACTCCAAACACATTTTTTAGGATTCAAAGAAATCCCATACTCAAGTGCTTTCTTAAACACTTTCTTTGGATGCATGCAGTGATCTTCCTCTTTTTTGCTATATGCAGTCAAATCATCTTGATATACATCTAAAAATATGTCTATGAAATCTGCAAAGGTCACATCCATAGCTCTCTGAAAGGTAGCCCCTACATTTGTTAATCCAAATGGCATCCTAACATACACATAAGTGCCCCATGGAGTTGTGAAAGCTATTTTATATTGCTCAGATTCTTTGACAACCACTTGATTGTAACCTGAGAATCCATCCATCATAGTTAGCAGCTCATAACTAGTTACCTTTTGTAGCATAGCTTCCATGTTTGGCAAAGGATAATTATCCTTTAATGATGACACATAAATTTTTGAAATCAACACAAAGTCTAATGTCACCATTTTTCTTTTTGACTAGAACAAGGTTTGAAACCCAAGTAGAATGCCTAATAGGCTTAATAATCCCAGCATCTCTCAACTTTACAAGTTCTTCCTGCATCTTAGGCTGCAATGTGGGATTAATTGGTCTCTACTTCTACCTAAAGGGCTTAGCATCTAGCTTCAAAGGTATTTCATGTTGAAATAGCTCTTCCCTATATGCCTTCAAAACCATGCAAACACATGTTTATACTTCCTTAACAGAGCAATCAGCATTGTCCTAACTTGTGGTTTCATCTTTTTCCCAATATAAACCTTCTTTGGAGCATTCTCTATTCCAAGATTTACTTTCTCCAAATCTTCTTTGTGAATGGACTTTTGCTTAGCATTACTTCTATTAGGGCCATCGAAAACCCTTTCCAATGCTACTAGCCCTTTGGGAATCTTATTGGTCTTCAACTAGATAATTTCATTTCCCAAATATAGTTTCCTTACCATCCACTTCTTCCACAAAGGCAGCAAAATCAATTTCTTGACCCTCATATTCATCAATACATTGCAAGAATCTCAAGATGTCATCATCATCATTGAAAACTTGCCAATTCTTAATGTTGTCAGGAACTGAGGGCTTGACTTGCACCTCAACTTTAGAAATGCCAGCAAATGTTATATCATTCGGTAGAAGGGAAATTTTAGCAAGTAAATCAGCTACCCTATTGTTACCCCTGTCAAACCAGTCAATGCCAAATGCATCAAACTGCTCAATAGAATCCCAGACAACATTTCTATACTGCCTTAACCTATAATTTTTTGATGCATACTTTCCTCTAACCTGAGAAACTACAAGTTATGAGTCTCCAACGACTCTTAACTTCTCAATACCATGCTTCTTAGCTAACCTCAACCCTAGCAGTAAGGCCTCATACTCAGCTACATTGTTTGTGCAAGCAAATTGCAATTGAAATGAAAATTTGAAAGTCTTACCACTAGGAGAGATTAGTATTACCCCTACACCAACTCCATCTTTTGAACAGGCTCCATCAAACCTCATATTCCATAAGTCATCATTGTTAGCTTGCTGCAATACATCATTTTCCAGAAGTGCAGGTTGTTTTTCTTCTTCTTGTAACTCTTCAATTCTAAAGTTGTCCATACCAGTGTCTACAAAATGGATCCTATCTGCTTCTCCTTCAAACTCAATGATATGTGGGGCTCTTGGCTCTCTCACAAGCTTGATGTCCTTTCCTTCAATTGGAAAAGTTGCAAAGGACATATCACATTGCATGCTACTGTAATGTCCCCATTTTGGCCTTACGCTCTTTATTTGGATTTAGCCTATTTCCGGAAATCCGTAGGCTAAGATGAAGCAGAAAATTAGGGTTTCCTCTTTCAGATGCTTTTTCAAGGGTTTTCTCTTTCAGATACTGCTCAGTTGGCGTTCAAAGGATGTTGTGCAGACTTACTATTTTTAGCAGTTCGCTATTTTTAGCAAGTCTATCTTTTAGCAATATCTGTTTAGCAGCAGTTCAATCCCTTGCAGTTCGATTGTTCAGTTTGGATTTTTGATGGTTTTGAAGCGAACTTACTATTTTTGGCATTGGCTATTTATAGTAAGTCTAAATTTGGCAGTAGCATCATCAACAATTCAGCTCAAGTCATCTTGCTATCCTTCAGTTTCAGTTTGGCTTTGGTTATCTCAATGGACTAAGTTTATACTTAGTCAATTTTATGTTACTCAGTTGTACCCCACGCCTAGGAGTGATAACTTCATGTTGTTTTTAAAGAGGGGAGATTATGGGGTCAATTGTGCATTTAATTATTTATTAAATGCTTTATTATTGCATTATTAAGTTGGACGCCCAAAGGGAGGTTGAATAAAGTTTTATTATTTCAAAAAGTAAAATGCTTAAAGGTGGTGCCCCTCTTGGAAGTTGAAGTGATTCAGTTGCCAATTGAAGTTTATATATTGAGGCTTTGAGAAGAGTTCTTCATCTTTGGAAAATATTGTAAAGTTATGTTGCTGGTTTGAAATCTAGAATCCAGCTAAGGGAAAGCTTAGCAAATTTACCCCATTCTTCGGGCCTGAAACTATGGTTCCCTAGATGGTGGATTGAGAGTGTGCTTCATTCAGAAGTGCACATTGAGCTTCATTGTTGGAGAAATTGATGTTATTTTCAGTTTAGAGCTTGCTGGTTCGTTCATGGCTGAAGTAGAATTTCATTTGCAGCTCTTTGGGTGATTTTAATTTGGTTATGGGTATTTGTCCCATGGATTCCTATGCTTGTGGCTCCCTATTGTGCAAATTTTTAGATTTTATTGTGAGCTCTCCAATTTTCTAGAGAGGTCGCCCTCTTCTTAGGGTCGTACCATTCTCATCAAGTGGTTATTGACATATGTGCCTTTATTCTTTATGAGTTTGGCTTTGTTTAACAATTGTTGGTTGGATGCCTTACTTTAGAGTTCATTGCTTTCAATCTTAGGCATTTTGGAGCAAGTTTGAAGAAGTTTTAGTCCATTTGGTTATTGTGAAGTTGTTGGTCTGCATTCTAAATTGTTGGCATTTACAAATTAGACTTAATTCTTTTCAAGTTATGCATTATTTCTTGGAAATCTTTGCTGCTAGTTCTTGAGCAGTCCTTTTGAAGAAGACAAGAGCTTTGGAGATGAAGTTAAGAACAAATTATTGATGGCTAATTGCTGGTAAGAAATCTCAGTTTGCTGGTTTTATATCAGATTCATCATTAGTTCAGATTTTGGCTTAGTTTTCAGTGATTGAAAAGTTTGGAAGTGTGAGAGATCTTCTTTCTTCAATGTACATTGATTATACATCAATTAACACTTATAATTTGCAGTAGTTCTCTTCATTGTAAGGCTGATAACAGTGGTACTGTTTCAGTCCGTTTAATTGCTGCTTTATTTGTGTTTAATTATCTCATTGTAACCCCTAGATGGTTTACCACCAGTGTGGAAAAAAGAACTTGCTAATTCTCTCATTGTACCCACTGAAAAAGTGGTGAATTCCCACTCATGAGTGGATGTCTGCCGCAACGGGTGAATTAGTTGAATTGTTTGTAGTTTTCCCCCCACTATTTAAGTGGTTGAGCGGAAATCTTTCATGGCTGGTTCACCGCCTAAGTTTATTTCAGTTTTGTAATAATTACTCCGCCATATGTTAGCACCTCGCCTTCAAAGGGATCTTGTGTGCACATTCTTGGCATTGAGTTTATTTTACACTTCCAGTTGTAAGCAATTTCAGTTGTTGAGTTATTTGATTCTATGGATCCTCTGACCATATGCCCGCCCCTCTTCCTTCAATGGTTTTAGGGCGCATTCTTGGTTAGAGTTGCTTTGATAGAGTTTTGGTTTTGGCGCTAACGCTAATTAAGTGGCCAAGTGTTGGTATTTGTGTAAAAATTGTGGCAAAAAATTGGTTAGCATATTTCAGCTACCTCCCATGGAGGCACTCCATTTTCTTGACAACAACATGTCATAGTTTGGTGGAATGTCCACCACAACTATACTCATGACAAACTCTTTATCAGGGAAAGTAGCTAGCCTGTATGGAACATACTTAATGGCACCAATAACTAGAATTTCTCTAGAATCCATGGCATAACATTTGGCATATGCACAATTTACTTTTAGTCCCATTTCTTTCATTATCTCCACAGGCATAATATTTGATGAAGCCCCTAAATCAATCATGCAATTCTTTAGCAGCTTACCATCTACAATCAGAGTTACATAGAAGGGATCAATGTTGTTTGGGCAAGCAGTGATGGTGCTGCCCAAATAAATTTGAGGATCTCACCAATATCCCCCTCCATCACTTCATCACTGACTTGATTTCCACTCACTTGAGGCTAAGTAGTCACCTTCTTTTCCTCACAGGCCTGGGTGGCACCATTGACACTGCCTTTTGCTTATGTTCATCAATCCTCATCATCTCCATTAATGGGATAGTCACCTTCACTTAAGATAGAAGCTGAAACATATCCACTGGATTGTACTTTGGCAATTCATGAGGAACTACACTCTGTTCATCAATTTTAACCTTTTGCTGCTCAACATTTTTCTTCTCAATCTCTTTCTTCTCCTTTTTCTATTTTAAATCAGTATTTGACTTTTGAGTTTTGTCTTTCACAATAGGAGAAGTGACTTCACCAGACTTCTTGGCCACAACATCTTTTTTGGCTCAAGTCCCTTACTTTCTTTAGCTTTGGCCTCTTCTTTCTTAAACTTGGCCAATTCTTTTGATTTAGTCCCCTATTTCTTTGCATTCTGCTCTTTCATGAACATGCTGCCAAGCTTACCTTGATCACAGTTATCCACTCTACTTCTCAAGTTGTGAGTGTTTCTGGCTTGTTCCACCAATGCAGCTGTCATTTGCTTATACTCTTCATCAAAAGGTCTTCTCAATGTCACATCCATGTCATCAACCTCCATAGCACACATACTATCCTCAAACTCATCATCCTCATCAGGGAAAATTTGTTGGTGGTATAAGTCTGATTTTTGTCTTTGACAATCAACATCCACTTCATGTGACTCATCTTCTGAGGAACAATCCTCATTAGCAAAATCAGATCTATGCATAAGTACATTCACTTCAACATCATTTTCTTCCATTGGCTTATAATCATCTGACTGAGCCTGCTCTTCTTCAAACTGCCTAGCTACTGAAGAAGTCTGAGAAGCATGTGGTAATTGACAAACAATGCACCATGGTGTATCATCAGTAAGGTTAACTAAAATTTTCTGCAAAGGATCAGGAGGCACTTTATTTTGTGTATTCTTCTGATTGTTGGGAACTGGTTTCCCATTATGCCAATTGGTATTATATGGATGATCTTGCAACCGAGGAGGTCTCTCATTCTTGTGATAGCTGGGCTTTTCATTTGAAAGACCCTTTTCTTGTTTAGCAAGTCTTTAGCTAATATCCTTCATGGAATTTGCAACATTGTCAATCTTATCTTCAAGAGAAGCCCCTTTTGCTCTAGAGTTCTTGTCTTCCCTCTTTGGATTCTTCAAAATCTTCACATCGTCTCTTCTTCCAACCTTTCCAGTTGCTCTACTGATATTGTCAATATGAATTTCCATCTTGACGGCTTCCCTTACTGTTTGAGGATTCTTATCCAACAAGCGGTAACTCATTTTAGCATCAAATGCATTGCAGTAATTCACCAAACACACATTGTCATTCAACCTCAAATGAGGAGGTAATCTGTTCATAGCCTTTTGGAATCTCACATTGAAGTCAGCAAATGCCTCATTGGAACCTTTAGAGATATTATTAAATTGATTCAGGAGGAACCTCAAATCAGTCTTGTCACCATATTGCTCTCTAAATAATCTCTTGAACTTTTCCCAAGAGCCAATACTTTCAGCAAGGAAACCTCTATACCATTCTCTAGCATCCTCTATGAGTGATTGCATGAAAAGTTTCATCATCACATCCTCAGCGTCAACTTCAAAGTCATCCATGACATTAGCAAATTATTTTAAGCGATCTTCACCACTTATGGCATAGTTACCAAAGAATTTAACTAAAGCAGGCCTGATGTCTTTAGGGAATTGATTAGGGTAACCAGGAATTCCAGTGAAACAGAGTTGCTGGAACCTTTCCACTTGAATTGGCCTCCTAGCAACTTGGTATCTATGATCATTTCTAGGCTTATTGTCTTCTTGGTCACCAGATTTATTCTTATCCTTGCCACTTCCATCTCCACCATTACCACTACTTCCATTCTTCCCACAACCACCACTACTTCCTTCTCCATCTTTAGAATAGTTATTCTTATTTTTGTCATTTCCTCCACCACCACCTCCACTAGGATTATGTCCCTCAGATTCATTCTTATGTGAATCAAGGTTAGTATGTCTAGAGCTTGAACCCACCGGATCAGGTATAGAGACCTTAAGGAAAGAGATCTTTCTTGCCATTTTAGCATTTGCAGCTTCAATTTCGGCTTTCTTCAATTCTTGCTGCAACTTGTCATTCTCCAGTTGCAATCTCAATATCTCAAGATCATGAGGTGCATTTGATGGAGTAGGATTAATCTAACATTTTTGGTGGAGGCATTACTAGATGAGGTGTTTGTATTTGTGTTGGTGTTGGTATTAAAGGTAGTTTTCTTACGCTGGTCAATGGGCTTCTTCCCATGATCTATAGATTGTGATTGCTTAGTAGCAACAAATGGATCTGAGGTTTTAGCGGCTACAACAGATGTGGTAAAAGTACTTGCAGCAGAGGTTCCCATTGGGATGGTTACCTTAGGAGGATTGGGAGCTGTCTTAGTAGCAAATCTAGAAGCACTTTCAGAAATTGCCTTCTACTTTGCAGCTTCTCTCATCTTCTCAATTCTTCTCTTCCGAGCATCTCTTTCAAGCATTTTAGCTTTAATTCTATCTTCTTTCTCCTTTAACTCCTTTGCTTGTTTCTCTTTCAATTCCCTGAGCCTAAGTTCTTCTTCTTCCTTTAGTCTAAGCTCTTCCTCTTCCAAGGCTTGCATATCCTTGTCTATGTCTTCTTCTACTAGATGAGGTGTTTGTATGAGCCTAAGTTCTTCTACTAGATGAGGTGTTTGTATTTGTGTTGGTGTTGGTATTAAAGGTAGTTTTCTCACGCTGGTCAATGGGCTTCTTCCCATGATCTATAGATTGTGATTGCTTAGTAGCAACAAATGGATATGAGGTTTTAGCGGCTACAACAGATGTGGTAAAAGTACTTGCAGCAGAGGTTCCCATTGGGATGGTTACCTTAGGAGGATTGGGAGCTGTCTTAGTAGCAAATCTAGAAGCACTTTCAGAAATTGCCTTATACTTTGCAGCTTCTCTCATCTTCTCAATTCTTCTCTTCCGAGCATCTCTTTCAAGCATTTTAGCTTTAATTCTATCTTCTTTCTCCTTTAACTCCTTTGCTTGTTTCTCTTTCAATTCCCTGAGCCTAAGTTCTTCTTCTTCCTTTAGTCTAAGCTCTTCCTCTTCCAAGGCTTGCATATCCTTGTCTATGTCTTCTTCATCCTCCAAAACATCTTCAAACTCACTTGGCTCAGGAGTATAGAAGGTAAGATTAGTTGGTTCTCTTTCAGGGGAATGGTGTAAGGTTTCATTAGGGGATTGACCCCTCGGCTTGAAGTTACCATCATTAAAGACAGGTCTATCTCCAGGAGTTGAAGGATCTGAGAACTTCTTATCCTTTTCCCAGAACTCCCACCTCTCTTCTTCTCTTGACACATCAAGATTATTCTCAAAAGCTTCCTCAATGGGAAAGCTTCCCTCATTTACATTAGGCACCTCAACTTCATGTGCTTCTTCGTAAACATTTGCATTATTTACATCATTATTTAAAATAAGAGATGCATTAGCAGGAATTTCGGTGGACTTACTTGATTCAGCATTTTTTGGTATCCAGGTTGGTTGTTTGTCCTTTGAAAGCTCAGACCCCAGCTTCTGCTTAGGATGTTTCTTCATGTAGCTTTTGGTCTTCCTCATGGTGTCAAATTTTCTCTCAGAATTCTCCCTCTCACTCTCTCTTTGAGAATTTAATCTTGCACTGGCACAAGAGACTTCAGAGCCGCCAACCAGGTTACTGGGAAATAGAAATTGATTACACTTTGGAGTTTCAGTTGCAACCTCAGAGAAGACTTTGAACATAACCTGACATGAAATGAAGAATGGAACCAGAATTTGATGCATAAAATTGAATTGGACTTATTTGATGAGAATTTGAACAAATTGTTCTCCAACCAGTGAAGAACAATAAAATACTTGACTCTAACTATACTAGGTTTGACCTAGAGACTTTGGACTAGCAATGTCCCCTGCAAAGTCGCCAATCTGTTGGTTATTTTTTGAGAACCAAACTTAATCTCACCAATTGCCTATGACTCTACCATAATTCAATAATTAGCAAAGGCAAGGATTGGCCAACAAACTAGTAAAGGATTGCTAAACCTTTACTTCTGCACTTCGGGCTCTGTAAGACCCAGGAGGGTAATCTTGACAATGTTTGAATTGATACTCTTGTGCCAAATTACCAATAACATTGTAATTAACAGATACATTCCTATCAGCTGCAAATAGACATAATTCTTTAAGAATTTAGTTGATCCTTTAGCAAATCATTATCTAGAAGCAAGGAATGGGTAGATCTCATACAACTTTGCAACAATTTATGGTGTGTAAGTGATTTTCAATAGGAATTTGTTCTTTAACAGGTAAGACCGACTCAATTAACCTCAAAAATGACCAAATTAACAAAACAATGCTTTATCCATGGGTGACGAACTCATATTTGCAGACCTAGAGTCTTAGACAATTATACAAATTTTTTATTGTATTTATTTCAATTTTGTAATTGAAATGATCTTCATTTGAATCGTGACTCTAGATATATATGATATATGACATAATATTAAGATTTTGAACTATCAATTGACATTTATCTTTATCACTACCATTCATCAATGATTCAATGATGAATTGATGATTGATGATTGATGAAGTATACTGTATCATACTATCAAATGTATTTACAATTCATATTTTTAATTTTTATGCATATATTATACAGCTGTACCCAAAAGTACCATACCCAAGGAAAAAAATTGTCATATTGGCGTACCTGTATTCCGTACCCGTACCAGAACTGACAACTTAGTTTAGGGGTTGTTCCTAATTTGACAAAGCTTGTCAAAAAGCAATTTAGTAGTAGATCCTTATGAGTAATGCCCATTTGCCCTATGTTGTTAAGGTCTTGATTTGTCCAGATGTAATTGTTATCACTCAATATTGCGCCCTTGCTAAGTTGCAGAACTTAACCTATTGGTGAAACATGAGATCCTTTCTAGGTTTGTGGGTCACCTATGACGAAAAGGAACCTCTAGAGAAGGTCGGTTCCTCTAATACCTCACCTAAAATGAAACTAACTATTGCTTACTAAGAAAAAGGATAGAAGGGAAGAATTTGAAAATGAAACTAAGCTCCTACTGAGGTGATGCATCAAAATATGTTTCTTTCAGACTTGAACTGCTGTTTTCTCACACAAGTAATCAATGTTTTAGCTGTTTGTGCACAACATAAGTGTTTGATATACCTATGTCTAAGTGTTTTACTGAAAGGTCTGTTTTCTTACAGTTTTAGAAAGGAAGAAAGTGTGTTTTCTTCACAAACTAGCATCTGTTTGAACTATGACACAAACAATAACCTACACAAATATACCTTTTCTACTTGAAAATGATGGAAATAAGACACTCATTTAAGGATTTGCACACAGAAATCACAAAAATGATATCAATTACCTCACACACATAACTAGGATAGAATCTTTGAAGGCCAAAATGCTTGCTTTATTGATAGAAGATGCATTTACAACAGTAGATGATCTGAAATCTGTATTTTTCTTGAAAAATGCTCTGAAAAAAGAGTGTACAATGTTTTATTTTCAGTCACAAGATTGAAAAAACTGAGTTACAATATCAATCAGACCAGAAAGAAACTTTGAGACAAGTTTATAATGCTTTGTTAAAATGAAAAGAACTTATTACAAAGTGAGTTCAGGTTTCCTTTTGTCTATCTTACATTGGAGAGAAGATAGGACAGACATTAAAACTTATTAAATGCTCCTTTCCCTTGAGTTGACTGCTTCTTCTAACTTTATCTGAGTGCTCGAAACTGTTTCTTGTTTGCTCCACCAAAAGCTCCAAGTAGGCGTATGTAGAAGGTTTTCTGACTTTGACAAGCCTCGTTAGATCCTAGATGCCTGCAACTGCTGCTAGATATGTGGAACTGCTGCCATAACTGCCATTAATCCACTCAAACTGCCTACTGCATGTTAATAGGGCATGTGATTAACTGCCTCAACCACTTCTCCAACATAGAACTTGACCCCTTTGATGGATTTCAATGTATCTTCATGTCTATAGACTGCCATTTATGATCTTTCAAAAGTTTCTCTGCCTCCTCAATGATTGTCACACTGTGCTTTGACCAAGCTGCCTCTTTCATGTTGTCATGCCTTTATGTATATGGTGGTTGTCCTCATATAGTGCTTTTTCTTTTTACCACAGTCATCAAATTATGACTCCCCTTTGTCTTTGCGGGCTTTATTGTCACTCATAGACCATTTTCAATACTAGATGCCACTGTTTTGATATCACTGTCATTATCTCCATTAGTAATAGAGCACACTAAAAGAATAGTATACTACCATTTTCATTTTGTCATCACTAAAACATGAAAGTCTTCATATCTCACTAAAAATTGTCCTTTTGATCCACCATGTCTTAGCAGGACAGCAATGACCCTGTAAGCTTCCTCCTATGACATCTCAATGCATGTTTAAAACTCCATCAAAGTGGTGACACAGATCATCTAACTGTCTTCTATCAATAATGCCCCGTGATAGGGGTTATGAGAGCAACCCCTTCCTTATGCAATCTGCTTCTTCAACTGTTCATATCCATGTTACTGTGTATGAACTGTCCATGTAAGACTGCCTTTAAACTTGTTGTTTGCATGGTGAAAGTCTATTTACCTTGAAGTTTTCTTTTGTCACCCTTCTATCTATGCAAATTTCAGTCCTTTTCATTGTACCTTACTGATGAGTTGTCTTTATGCAGCTATCACTATCAAGAAATACTTGTCCTTTTGATTAGGCAACTCATATGTAGTGATCTGCCCTTTACCTGCAAGGTAATTGTCCTTTACTTGGTGTCCACTGTCACCTTTGTTATAAACTTTCCTGAGTCTTTCCTTCACAGGTCTAGATGTCATTTCTTTTCACATTGTGACTGTCCTAGATGATGATTCAGGAACTCTGTATTCAAATAATCCTTCAACGTTGACTGTCACTTGTCCTACAGAACCTATTGTGCTTATGAAAAGCTGCCCCTCAATTTTATAGATTTCCTCATGGTTTTGTAGCTGTAGCATTGTCTTCTTTGGACTGTATACTCATGGATGACTGTGATGCATTCATTATAACTGTTCTATTTGAAACTATCCTTGCCACTGTCACATTAGTGGTCACTCTTTTGCATGATGACTGTCCCACTTAGTTATTGCACAATGAAAATGATAAAGGATTTTTATGAATCTGCCTCATCTTGAAGCTCAAAAGCTCTAGGCAACAACTGCATTACCCCATGAAGCACTGAGAAGTAAGGAGATAGAGCTGAAACTCATGTACTATTCATTTGCAACTGCCCTCTTAGGAAATTGTTATTTGGCACCATCCTCACTGTCCACCGTATTCACTCCCCTTAGTCTTCTTTTCATGCTTGATTTGCATGTTACCAATGATTTTCTGGAACTACCTCTACAATGCTGTTGCTGTCAGGGTTGCTATTTTCATTTCCTACACCTCTCAGATCAGAAGCAGTTTGGAGAACAGATGATCCCCAGGCACATACTTGACCATCTTTTGATGAAATGACTTGTCAAAAATGTATATGACTGTCTCTATGTTCATGCAATCTGCCCTTTAAGATTGTCCTGTACTTGGGTGACATTGCTGCCTCTAGAACTTCTTCACTGTGTTTGCTACAGGTGACTGTCCTTCAAGGTATATGCCACTGTGCTCTTCCATTTTCAACACTATAGAGGACTGCCCTTCCAATTTATAAGGTGGCTGTCTTTCAAGATTACCTTGCAATGATCATAATCTCTTCACAAGTGTAGGTAAGGGCTCAATATAATGATCAATCCTTTCAGGCTCTTACAGAGCAGAGGTCATTCCTATCAAGACTCAGGCAAAGCTTCAACATTAATGACAATTCTTTTCCTAAAACTTAATGGACAACTCATAAAAAGAAAATGATGACAGTTTCTTTGGAAATATCAATGACTCCATTGTGCCATTTGTAGGGCAGCACTATCTTTAGACTGCCCCTAACATCCCTTATGTCATTGTTTGTCACTACTTTTGGACTGTGACTGTCATGCTAAGGACTGCACTTTTTATGGTTTTGACTTCGCCAAGCTATGAGAGACATGATTATCTTCTTTATCTCACTGTTCTTCACTTTGTGAGACTACTCTTCAGCAACTCTGTCACCTCTGTCTTTTACTATTGTGATGCCCTTTGTATCTATGACTGTCCTTAACCGCTTTTAATGGCACTGTCTTCATGCAGCTAGTGACAAGTTTTGAAATCCATTTTGCTGCATTTTAGACCGTACTCTAACAAGGGTTATCAGCAGCTCACTGTTAATTCCAGCACCTTGAGGGTTTGTCTTGAAGGAGACTATCATATTTTACTAAAAATTGGCTTCTGTCATTGCCATATGCTCACAGTGAGGGCCTTTTAATGAGTAGTGCTGTCTTCATAAACTTTTATCATCGTCTATTTGATGACTACACATAAGACTCATTTAGGACTGTCAACTTAGAAATTGTCTTCTATCATCTCTGTCTCTTTACTTAGGCTGTCATATCATGGAGATTGCCCTGCCTATTATGCACATGTGCAATGTTAAAGCCTTCAAGACTGTTCTTCACTTCTCCTTCTTGGCACAATCACTGCCTCTTACTATATGACTGTCCCATTTTTTGGTCTGTCCTCTTGTTCTTGTATCTAACTGTGAGTGACTGTCTCATGAGATCATTCATCAGATCATCTTGGTTCACAAAACATCACCAATATGCAGGGGTAATCTTGCATACTTACTAAAAAGACTGTCTTTTAACTTCATGACCTTGAACAAACAACATGATGACTATCCTTTGTAACATTTGATTTGATTTTTCATGATGTGTGTTTTCAAAGGAGACTCTCACCAATCATGGCATGATGTCTGTGATTTCTTTACTACCTTTTGCATCTTTTGGACTGTCAGTTATTGTTGCAATATAGACTATCCACTATCCTTCAAAACCTTTACAAACTCTGCCCTTTTGATCCCATTACATCTGGCATAAACTTCACATTACGTCTCCTTTTGACAGTCACCCTTTTTAAAACTCTGGACTCTCTTGAGACTTGACTTCACTTAATATACTCACTGCCATATTATTTGTCCTCTTATTGCTCTTATGTACCTTCATTACTACCTTTAGGACTTGTTGGTGTACGTTTTATCATCCACCGAACACATAGAATAAATGTCCAATGACACTCTATCCTCTCTTGAAAAACCACCGCGCATGCTAAGATTGCAAGAAGATCATATGGCGATTCCAAGGTTTCTTTTGTTAGGTCATGACGTGTGGATAAGCTCAATGGGCGTTGTGATATGCTGGTAATACACAAAGGGACTAACACTAGGCTTGTTCAATTCACAAGTTCGGGACTTAGACGGATTTATCATTAAAGGCTTCTTCGGTTGGAACTTTCAATTTGGATCTTAAAAAAAGGCAAAAAGATAAGGTTTTAGAGGGTCTAATTTATCCCCAGGAATTCAAGAGACAGTAAAGATCAGGTGAAAGGAGTAACCACGCTTTGTTTCGCCTCCTTGGGACAACTACACAAAGTGGGTGCAATCTTCAAAGGGTGTGATTATAATTTTCATG
Source organism: Sequoia sempervirens (assembly GCA_007258455.2). NCBI lineage: Eukaryota > Viridiplantae > Streptophyta > Pinopsida > Cupressales > Cupressaceae > Sequoia > Sequoia sempervirens. The sequence goes on along the minus strand of VDFB02383048.1, from coordinate 18,755 downwards.
CCTTGAATAAGACCGAAGTTAAGCATCCACAATCACAAGCTCAGGCTAACTTTACGCATCGAATGAAAATCATCCATCCGAAGAAAGTATGAGCAATATTTCACCATTAATCTATACGATCAAATCTTGCATTCACTTAACAAACATTCAAAGCAAATTCTATTCTAATTGTAATCTAATTCTATCTAATTCTAATCTATGGTAGAAGAAGTTATGCAACCTTGCACACTACTTGACAATAAATGTGATTCAAAGCAAATCATGCATAAGAGCTTTTATTATCGGAAATAGCATAACGCAACAATTTCATACACTTTATCCACACTTTACAAATGAGGGGCGAGCTCAATTTATAGGCTCCCCAATTACAATTCAATGGCCAAGATTGACTTTAGGATCAACGGCCGAGATTACAAAATAAAACCCTAATTAGGGTTTGTCATAACCGACTACCTCTCAACCAATGAGAAAATTACATTCTGGGACACTTGTCCTTCTGCTAAATATAAACCAACAATAAAATAGAAAGTTGTTGCATGTTGATTTGGAACAATTTGATTGGTTGGAAGATGACGAGGCGCCACCTCAACGTGTTGGATGTCTTCTTGGTCACTTTGTTTTTCTTCCACGTGCCTGCCTTAGAATATTTTTCTTTGCCAATGATTTTGTCCCAACTTGTTTCTTCCTAGCCTTATCTCAGATGGAAATTTGTTTGGAATACTTTTCTTGTCACCATCTGATTCTGATTGGAAGCTTGTCTTTAATTCTTCAGGAGATGAAATCCTTCAAGAAGTTGTCTTGATTGCTTCTTTCAAGTGCCTTGAATTGGAAGAAGAATGCCTCTGTGCTTTCGCCACAATGGAGGAAATTGGAATTTTCTCTGTGAAATATTTCCCATACTTAACCAAATTTTGTCCATTCGATTTCATTTTGTAACACCTTCATGTGGACCCTTCAACCTTTAGCCAAGGTTTCAGATGAACTTTACTTGTGGATTTGTCTTCAATTTTGAACTTGGCTTGTGCTATGTAGGACAAATTCCATCCTTGGACAAGGATTTTATTCACTTCCTCTTTACTCTTCCTCTTTATTCCTCTTGTTTTCTTTCCAACACTTAGCCAATTTTCTGAATTTCCCTCCTCAAAGTACCAACACTTAGTCAATTTTTTGTGTTTCAGCCAATTTTCTCATCCTCTTCTTGGGCGGACTTTACATGAGCTTGGACGTTTTCTTTCTTGGCCTAAGTCAGACTTTTTTACTCTTCCTCTTTATTCCTCTTGTTTTCTTTCCAACACTTAGCCAATTTTCCGAATTTCCCTCCTCAAAGTACCAACACTTAGTCAATTTTTTGTGTTTCAGCCAATTTTCTCATCCTCTCCTTGGGAGGACTTTACATGAGCTTGGACGTTTTCTTTCTTGGCCTAAGTTAGACTTCAAGCCACTTTAGACAAACATTTCTAGGGAGAAGTCGAACTTCTCTAGTGCTTACCATCTTTTCTCTTACATTGGGGCGGACTTTCTCAACACTTTTGACATTTCTTTTCTTGGTCTAGGTCGAACTTTGCATCATGTTTTCCATTGTACTTGGCGGATCTTATGGATGTCAGGACATGCCCTCTCCAAGCAAAGTCGGACTTGTGTTGGTCTTTCCATGTTCTTTTCAAGGTGGACTTGTCATTGTGTTTGACATTTTTCTCTCCAAGGGCGAACTTCATCAATACTTGGACATATCATCTTTTCCTTCCAAGCGGACTTGCTGCAGTCTTAGACATTTTATTTGAGGTAAGTCGGACTTTGAGCTACTTTGGACATGCCTAGATCAAGGGAAGTCGGACTTTCTCTTGCTTGTGTCGTCCATCCATTGAGCAAGGTCGGACTTTACTTGTGTCTTTCCAATTTCTTTTTTAATTTTTTTACTTAGCCAATTTTCTGAGTTTCCTTGGCTGGGTGGACTTCATCAAGTCTTGGACAAGTCCATGGCGGACTTTGTGATGTGTCTGACATTGTCTCCTTGATGCTAGGGCGGACTTCCTTGGTGCCTCTCCATCTTGACCAAGTGCTAGGCGGACTTGCAAGTGCTTTTGCCATCTTCTATCCTTAACCATATTTTGCCAACACTTAGCCAATTTTTTTTTTTTTTAAGTTTTTTCTCCCCCTCTAGGTTGGGCAGACTTTGAACTTTCCTTTCCATACTCCCCTTTGGCATGGCGGACTTTGGAGTTGTCTTGATATTTCCTCTCTAGACGTTCATGCCTTAGAATATTTTCATCATGCTTGAGAGCAGACTTCCAAACTTCTTTTCCATATGTATTTTCTTTTCTACACTTAGCCAACTTCATAAAATTTTCCCCTCTAGGCATCCATACTTAGGCAAATTTTCGATTTTTTCTTCTTCCTAGACCTCTAGACTTAGCCAAATTTTCAATTTCTCTCCTCTTAGGCCTCCATAATTAGACAAATTTTGAATTTCCTTCCTCTTAGGCCTCCATACTTAGACAAATTTTGAATTTCCTTCCTCTTCCCAGGCTGGGGCGAACTTTCTAAATGTCTTGCCATTGTCTCTCACATGCTGGGGCAGACTTCCTTGCTTCTTTGCCATGCTGGGGCGAACTTACCAATGCCTTAGCCATTTCACCATCATGCTGGGGCGGACTTCAAGATGTCCTTGCCATTGCCTCATCCAAGGCATGGCAGACTTTCTCAACTCCTTGCCATCTTTCATCTCCATGGCAAGGGCGGACTTGCCAAGATGCTTGCCATTCTTCTTTTTGGCAGGGGCGGACTTTCTCCATGCTTCGCCATTCCTTATCTCCTCCATGATGGACTTTGAAAACTTCTTGCCATTTGTCCATGGGCGAATTTCTCAGACTTAGGGGAATTTCTCCATGAATTGCATGCTTTTTCTTTTTGATTTTCTCGGATTTTCTCATTCTGGAGGTCTGATTTTTATGATTTTTCAATTGGTTTTTCCAGATTTTTAACTTGCTTTTCCATGCTTTTCTTGATTTTTGCTTGATTTTTCGATTTCTACTTTGATTTTTCAATGATTTTTTTTATTTTTTTGGCTGATTTTTGGTTCTAAAAATGGAAATGTTGACTTGTTGACCAGGGTTGACTTTCTAAAAATAGAAAAAGCAAAATCCCTAAAAAATAGGGATCCTAGATTGGTCCAAAAATGCCAAAAATAAAAAAAGCGAAAAAACAAAAATCCCCTAAAAAATAGGAAGTGTCAGAATTGACTCAAAGCACAGGCGATCCTCGTCTTCCGTACCTTCTGAGCACTTCCATGACGTTTAGGCACTGTTTTGGGCTTGAATTCTCCAATTGACTCGGGTGACTCTCAAAAGACTGACTTGAAACTCCCAAAATGATGACCTCATTGTAAAAGACTAGTGATAAGCAGTTGCGATGCCAAGGCAAAAAGCGAAAACAAGGGGTCCCCATTTGCAATGGGGCGATGTGTGAAAAGGTCACAACAGGACTGTTGCAAGGTCTTCATTTCGTTAGCCTTTGATTGTCATTTGGCCTCCATTCATGGCTGACTGTTATCATTGCTACAATCTGCCTTGGTGTCTATCATAATGACATTTACCTTGTGTTTATAATATTAAAGCTTGCCCCTGAGGTCTTTATGACAGTCCATCTATAATCTATGTTATTATCTTTTGCAGCAATGAAACACCCCTTTCATCCTTGTCTTTAAAGGGAAAAAACAACAGGAAAGACCCCCTTGAGATTTTGTACCTTCACTGAGACTCTTAAGGGGCAATCTTATTCATGTTTGACAGTCATAATCTACACAACCTTCTACACACATCTATATCCTTTTTTGCAGTTTGAAGCATTGTCATCATAAATTCCATTAATAATGTTTGCCTTGACGCCTCCATGGTCTTATCATGCCTATGCATCCTTGTCATCAAACCTTCATAAAACTTAAGACAGCACTCTCATTCTTCTTGTTTTTTGTGCCTTGATAAACCTTCATTCAAGATACACAAAAGTCTATGTTTATCCCTGTTATGTTTCTTTTTAATAACAACAGCATGCTTTGAACTTTGAAAGAGAAACTAGTGCTATGAGCCATTTCACTGCCCCAGGACAAACCAATAGAAAAGATAAAAGCACTCTGTTTTTTCTAAAAAATGATTTACAATAAAACCAAATGGCATGCCAAACATGTTTCAGATTGTATTAGATAATGGTTGAGTATTATAAAACCTAGAAATGCATGAATAAGGTGTGAAAGGCTCCTAAAATCTCTCAGACCTGTCTCCATCTTCCACTGCAACGTGCCCTAAATTCCTCTTTAAGCTCCTGCAATGTGGTGAACCTTCTTTATGGACTGTCCCAACGTGGAGGGTTGCTCAGAAGTTGTGTCTTCCTTAAGACTTCTTCAACACTAGCAAGATAAAAACCCTGCAACGTGTTTCATTCTCCATTTTGATCTCTTATACAGGAAGAATCCATATAACTTGGACTCTTTCAGTGCCAGTATAGCCATTCCTTCAATGTTCAATGCCAACAAAGATCAAAATCCCTAAAGGTTCACCTTGCTACATGGTTACAAACTGAAACCCATTCTCTTTTCTCTTTTTGGCACTCAAAGACTTAATGTTTCATTCATCTCTTTTATTATTTTGCTTAAACCTCTCCAACATTAAATCCTTATGTTGTCCTTTTCTCATTTTTTCAATCTTTCTCTCCCTTTTGTTAATGAAACTTCATCCTTTATCCAAAGCTTTAACTCTCATCATAAATATTTTTTTGAGTTTCCAGATTATAAGTCTCAAGACAAAACTCATAATAAAAGCCCTTAATATAAAAGATTTTGCAACATTTTGGGCGACCTCTTGGAGATGTTTGCTTGCTAAACATACTGACCAGCTGCCTTAGACCATCCATTAGGCATAGGAGTCATGAAGAACTTGAAAACTCACAAAAATCATACTTTGTACACTGCTGTAGCACTTCAAATCAGACACCTTCAAACTATGCAACCCACCCAAGAAGACTCAAAACATGACTGAAACCAACTGACCAACTATGCATCAGCACTTGGAGGAATGAAAAGACACCTAAAACCTAGGTGCAACAACACTTATTGACTCAAAGAACCAACCTAATCTAACCTACCCTAACCTATAGCAAGGCTCATTGAAACAAAACGATTGACTGGTTTAGTGAAATAGCTTCCTTTTCTCATTAATTTGCCATCTTTCACATGCTTATGAGCAGCCAAGAGAAGGCAGAGATAGAACAAATGTTTAACCAATGGCTGCAAAAACGCTTGGAGAATGAAATCACATCCACCTACCTCTTCATGTTGGCAATACATGCTGTTGTCTTGAAATGGAGGAGTAAGCTGAATGCATTCTTCTTCAGCTACAATTTCATGCTTAGGTGTAAGCATGACTCTTGATGCTTTCTTGGCCTCCATCTTTGCAAAATGTCTGATTGGACATGCTCTGGAAAGGACAAACTCAGAGGTATCCTTCTTGGTTTCGTGTTTGTGGTCTGCTGTCTTATCATCATGCTGATTTGATTGCTTCATTTCTTTTGGTTAACTTGGTGAAGGTATGAAGATTTGTGCACCATATCCCTGCTGCTCATGATTTTCCTCTTGTAGAGTTTCTGATTTAACAACTAAGTTTGAACAAAACACCTCCAAATCATCCCAAAATAAGTCCTCTTCAACCTCTTCCTTGCTTTTTTGTATAAGAGGACTGATTTTGGCTTCATATTCAATTTGATCAGCAACCTTATGTGTATCAACTTCTTCTACATTTTGTAAAACAAAGTTGTTTTCATTTGTCTGCACATAGACCAACAACTTTTCATGCTCATTTTCATCTACTATCTGCTCCAAAACTTGTGATGATGTTGAAGCTTGATATGTTAGAAATATGGGCAGAGAAACACAGAAGCTGCAAATAATTACAAACAAAATGATACGCGCTTCATTGTTCTTCACACCATACTTTAGTCTACATATATAGATTGTAGTTTTCCTATAATCTAGGGAACCACTTAACTATAAAATCTATTTAAGTGGGGTGAGTACAACTCACGTAACCCACTAACAATACTATTTAATATGAGTTGTTCATTCAACCAACTCATTTACATATAGTAATATTACCACATCGTAACTTATCAATAACCATGTGACACTAATTTCCAACATTCCCCCCCTTAGTGTGAACATGGTACAAACTCACACCCTTCATTAGCAGTATGCCCATCCCTGTGGCATGTCCAATTGACTCATGACCTTGATCCAAAGAAAGGCTCTCTCCTCCCATGGTTTTAAACATGCTTACCACAAGCCTTGACGTGAACAGGAACCTCCACCATCTGTCCACCTTGTGTGGTTTTTTGGATCCTCCCACAAACCCTTTCAAGATCCATGAACTGCATTACACTGGTGCTTTTGTTTGCCACTATGCTTGTACATCAAGGAAGTTATATAGAAATCAACATACATATCACAAAATGGGAATGGAACATTGTGTTTTATTCCCCCCCACAATGTGAAATTTCCACTTATTCACACAACCTGTAACATTGAAAAACAAATCATATCATGCTGCATAAAAGGAAATAAAATGTCACCAAAGCTGATAAGCGGCCTCATCGTTGGTGACTGACGAGAGGACGCTGATTGTCCTCCAACCTCCTGTGCCTCCATCCTCCAATTGATTTGCTACTTACTTAGCAAATTCGACTTTGTGTCAAATTGTGAGAAAAGAACAGATTCCCCCTCTCCCCCCCCCCCATAAAATGGACGTCGCGTACAAGCGATAATGCGCCCAATTACAATAATTATTTTTGACAATTTTAAAAATTTGACAGATGAGAATACCACTAATGACTTGTAAAAATGGACCCTATTTTGAAATATAACTTGACTTTGACTCAAAATATCTCTATAAAAACTAATAAGATATCTTGAAAACTTAAAAAACTTAAAATAAATAATACAAAATCACTAATTTAAATGACTCTACTCAATGAAGCAGGTTGCTACGTGAGGAAAACACTATGATAGACAATCACAATGCTAACGGCTACAGCCACAACCCTACCAAATGGGAGCTCATATGTGATAAGCACGATCTAGAAAAAGCAATGATGGAGAAATCACAGACCATGAAACCGCCACACGAGAAAGCCCGATAAGAAGTCAATACTTCTACAAAAAATGAGGATCGCTGGTCTCAGATAAGTGTAGGCTGCCTTCAATGAAGAGCATAGATTATACTGGCCAAGAAAGCGTGGCAGATGGTGACAAAACCAGATAAATGTGAACTGACTTCAAATAGGGAGAATCACCAGACCAATCAAACAAAGCATTGATCGGTTGATTCAAGAAACACAAAAACGACAAAGGTGATGTCTGCGGATATAAGAGTTCGTTGGAAATAAAATGGAGACCAACACAATTTTTCCATCGTGCAAAGAGATAATTGCCGATCCAAATGAAAGGCTAGTATCTGGCAAAGTGATATCGCCTGCAACCAAGGATGTCAAGGGCCAGTGAAGGATGGGTCCTTTTAAAATCACTTGCCGACTTTCAATGACATACAACTTGCTAACAAAGTTGATCCTCATGCCAGAAAGGAGAATGCCACAATCATCCACAAGTCTTGCCACTGTTATTTAAGCCCTTGCAAAAGAATAAATCAAACCGAGCATGTAACGCACTAATGATAATAGCACCTTGAAGCATAAAAAGAGTGGCGGGAGACTACAATCAGGAGCCAGTAGTTCTTGCCTGCAGTTGTGTATAAGTTACAACGAACAAGCAATTGAATGAGCCAGGGCTGGAAACACCAATCTATTCACCAGTAGGCTGGTGGCAATAAAACACAATTAAAATGGCGAATCTTTCCATAGACAAACTCTGCAAAGTAATGAGAGTATGTGATATACAAAACACTAATGACAAGTGCCGATGGAAAATAGTTGGAGTCACTCCCAATGATAAAGGATCACAAAATTATAGGCATAGAATCCTCTTTAATCCCTTTAATCGAACCCGGCTCTAATACCATGTTAGAAATATGGGCAGAGAAACACATAAGTTGCAAATAATTATAAACAAAATGATACGTGCTTCATTGTTCTTCACACCATACTTTAGTCTACATATATAGATTGTAGTTTTCCTATAATCTAGGAAACCACTTAACTATAAAATCTATTTAAGTGGGGTGAGTACAACTCATGTAACCCACTAACAATACTATTTAATATGAGTTTTTCATTCAACCAACTCATTTACATATAGTAATATTACCACATCGTAATTTATCAATAACCATGTGAACACTAATTTCCAACAGCATAGTTTCTTCATCTTCATCAAGAAAACAAGGAAGTTCATCATGTAAGAAAATCAAGTCTTTATTCACATCACTCTTTCCTTCCTTACCACCTTGTTGTTCCATCTGATTTGTTGATATAGGCATGTTCTCTTCATCCTCAACAAAAGATGGTAGTTCTTCAAAGAAATTAATCAACACTTCATGTTCAACACTTCCTGCTTGTTTGCCAACCTGCTGCCCCAAAAGACCATGCTCTTCAAACTCTTCCTTTAAGACTCATTTTTCATCTTTTAGCTCATGTGCAAGAGTGTGGACAGCAAGAAACTTTTCTTGTTGTTCTCTTAATACCTTATTTTCTTGCTCACTAAACCAACTTTCTTGGTAAACAATGGGACCATCTTTACAAAGACGAATAGTGATAGGACAAGAAGGTTGATTATAAAGGTCTTGTTGGGTTTCTTGAGGAAGTATACATTCTGGAGAAGGATGTTCTTGAGGGATATTAGGCTCTTGCAAAAGATGTAGGCCCCTAAAGCTTGGAATTTCAAACTTAGAAGATTGACTTGAAGTTTTGAAAGGCATACCTTGCTTGAAACTTGGGATTTCGTACTTGGGAAACTCTTCCTTCATTGGCTGATTTGGAATGCAAGTAATTGATTTGTCTTCCAACCTTTGCACTTGAGCAAGCAAAAGATTCATTTGCTCTTGTTTAGCAGCAACCTCTCTTTCAAGAGACTCTTCATACTATTTCTTTTGCATCTCCAACTCTTCTTGATAAGCCAACTCTTCTTGTTGGAAACCATATTCTTGATCTTCTTCAATTTCACTCATTTGTTTTTGAAAATCCTACATGATATCCTTGAAGCTCAAGTTACCAACATTTTGAGGTTGGCTATGAGGAGAACTATGTTGGTTGGAGACAAAATGGCCTTCTTGTGGTTGAGTTTGAATATATGAAGACTGCCAAGAAGATTGAAGGGGTGGGTGGTAAGCATGCTGATAACTTGCTGTTACTATGCTATTTGAGACAAAACCAGCAGCATATTTTGCTTGGTATGGCTGGTAAGAAGTGATATAGCTAGGTTTTCATGAAATGGTGGGTGATGAAAGACATTTCCATAAAATGAAGACATTATATAGCATTCAAGCAAGTTGAAAGTTCATTGAAATACTTAAAAATCAGAATAATGAAGGCCGATTTTTGTTAAAACGTGAGCACATACCAGCACTTGGTCCTTCAAAACCACTACAATAGAGTGGAGTCGCCAAATGTGAATATTTTACCTCCAAAGACAAAAATTATTGATATACACATCAAATATCGGCAATAATAGGACGAAATTTTGAACTATGATAGCTCAAATTGTCCCATCAGGTGTGCCAAAAATGTTATCACCTAAGTATGCACCCTTGCTAAGTTGTAGAAACTTAGCTTACTGGTGAAACATTGGTTCTCTTCCATCATAGGTGATCTACAAACTTGGAAGAGATCCAATGTTTCACCAGTAAGCTAAGTTTCTACAACTTAGCAGGGGTGCATACTTAGGTGATAGCAGTAATAATATGTTTCGTTTGTAATAGGTTGAGATTGCATGGTAAATCCTTAGAATGTTCAATATGAATCCTCATTAACTGGTACATACGAGTTAGATATGCTATTTTCACTCAAGATTTGCATCCATGTAGGGTGATCCCACACTACTGGTTTACAATTTTTGGCCAAACTGGACATTGAACTGAATTTTTTTAACTAAATCTTCACTTTCGGGCCTATAGCAACTAAACCGTGAGGAATTTGAAGATGATGCAAACTAGTGTTTTGTGACATTTTGTCTGTAGATTCTAAATATATTTTTTTCAAAATTTTTGGAATCAGATTGCACTTCTTTTTTCATCTCCTTTGAAAACTAGTTTTTAACAGTAAACACCATTTTTAAAGAGTGACATTATTGGCTAACACGTAACTTTTTTTCAATGAAGGATAAAATTCTAATTTTTTTGAATTTAGATTTGTAACTACAATATCTAGTGCATGGAATTGATTTCATAGCATTTCATTGAATATTTTTTTCTTAATTAAGTTTCAAAGTCCAACCGGTTACAATTTAGACATGATTCATTGACTTTGTATGTATCGAATTTTTTTTTTTTTTGTTGGATTAGGGACATCAATATCTAGTGCACTGATATTTTTCAAATTTTTTTTTGATAGTCTGTTATTTTTCCACATGTGCAGAATAGAGAGTTTGATTTTCGATGAAAAACCTATATTTAATCAAACTAAAAAATAAAATACATAATAAAACCAAAACATATTAAAATTATATTCAATGGATAGCTCATTCCAAGGGCTACCATCATCTAGTTGGGTTTGTGAAGTCTCCTCCATTTTCATCCTCAACCCGAGCTTCAAAAGGCAATTTTTTGCAGGGATTTGGTAGAAGAGAGGGAGAAGGTGGAAAAAGGGGGGTTTGCTCGAACCCCCCTTGACCCTTCGAGCGAAGGAGGCTTCGCTCAAAGGGGGGTTCAAGCGAACCCCCCTTTTCTCAAAATTTCCCTGTCTTCCATTTAAAAAATGTGTCAAAAGGTGGGTGCCACATTTAATAGGGTTCGCTCGAAGGGGGGTTCGAGCGAACCCATTAAGGGTCCATACAAACTCCCAGTTCATGCGAACCCCTAAAAACCAATTTTATTTTTTTTCATGGGAGCATTTTTGCAATTCTCCTTCCTCAACAGAATTGTAAACCAGTATTGTGGGATCACCTTGTACTCCAACCAACAGTAATTAGAACTATTATAATTAATTTCTTACAGAAATAAACATGATGGAGGCCTGGCTATCTTCCCTTTGGAAGTCAAATTTGTTGCTGTATCATGGGGACGGACCATTGAATCAAGTTTTCTACATTCAATTGCATTACTTTCACTCATAACAATACAACCCTACTATTTGATCACTCATAGCAATACACTGCTGACATGACTTAATGCTTTGTTGAGTGCATACAGAAGAGTGGAATGACAACTTTTTTAAATGTTTCCCATGTCTAATATAGTTTGTTTAACAACACTGCTGTATCCTTTAGTATTTTTCCTTTTCTGTTCCATATTTTAGAAAATTGACTTTATTTGTTTGATTGTCTGGTGCAATTGCAGATGCCCATAATGGATGGGTATGAAGCAACACATAGGATTCGCGAAGAAGAAAAGCACTATGGTTTTCATATACCAGTTATTGCCCTGACTGCTCATGCAATGGCTGGGGAGGCAAGGAGATGTATTCAAGCAGGAATGGACTTTCACTTGGCAAAGCCGCTGACAACAGAGCCTCTGCTAAATATAGTAGGCAAGATCTGTTCAAAAAAAGAAGCATTAGAATTATAGAGGATTCATCGTCCCACCAAAAATATCTATGAGATTTGGTTTCATGCCATTACCTGTGCTTGTGATGGGTAAATTTTTAGAGACATTCTTTACCTTGTTAAAGGCACCCACGGTAGCATTGATGGTTGTAATAGATGAAATGCTCACGTAGATTTCTTATTCCAATATTTGTCATGGTTCATTTTAGATATTATATTGAACAATTTGTTCAATGTGCATTGCAAGTTTGTTAGTGATTAAATAATAGAAACGTTTCAAAGATCTTCGTGTTTCTTCAAAATCTTCCCATAGGCACTTCGCAGGAAATTGTGCATGATGTGATAACATGGTCACACAATCAAAGATGTGTTTTAATATCATTGAAAAGGCCAAAAAATATAAAGTTTTAATCTCTAGAACGCTATATAGAAAATAAAGGAACAAGTAGCCAAATCATTTATGCTTGGCAGGGAAATGCACATTATGCACTTGATGCTTTATTTTTTTAAAGTGATGCATGAAAACTACAAACTTTGATTTTGAACTAATAAAAGTGAGAGAATTAACAAGATTCAAATATCATTAATAAAATATTTATAAATAAAAATTGTGTTAATATTGATCTAAAGTGTTAAATAATAATTATATTAATTAAATAAAGCATTTTATAAAGGGACTGGTTTTTATAATCAAGGCATGCATCTATATATGCATTTTTAAAGGAAGTAGGGATACTTGCTAAAAATAAATAAATAAATTTATCATATTGACTTTTAGGGAGGGAAATTTTAAAAAATAGTAAATAATAAATAGAACTTTTAACGACTTGTCAGCAAGATAAGAACAATTTCTGAAGGTAGTGTGGATTTAGAAACAATATGGTTGCACTATACATAAAGCGGGAGATCTGAACCTAGAAGCCCTTTTTCATTCTTTGTTATTAGTTCTAAATGTTATGACAAAAATGTATGCACATAAGTAAGCAGATATTGAGAATTGAAAAGAGTCCACAATTTTATATTTTTGTTTTTCTTGGACATAAATTCTAAATTCACAGGAATAATGATTCGAACAATGATTGTGTATGTTGAAGGTTAGGCCATGCATGGTAGGTTTTGGACTTGAGTGTGATAGTATTTTATTTTGCTAGTTGGGTTTTAATTTTTTTCTTTTTTTCTTTTTTATCATTCTCTAGGCTATAGGTACATGGCTAACCCACATGAATCTCTAGGTCCCTCTCACCTCTTCTTTAAACAAGTTGTAGTTAGGTTGCCATCTTAGTAATTCCATATATGAGGCTAATGCAATGATTATTCTTGTATATCTAGCTCAAATACAACAAGTTTCTTTGGAAAATATAAATTATTTAAAAAACAATAGATGCTTTCCACAAAGTGAAGAGATTCCATATGGCTATTTTTAAAATCTTGTCTCTATGGCAAAGGATTTTGTTGGAAGTTAGGATTTTCAACTACTAATCATTACAAATAAATATAAAACAAATAGATAGAATTACAAGATACTTAAATTAAACACATTACACAACATAAACATGAAGAAAATCTTTTTAGATAAAAACTCCCATAAAACATCACTTCATTATCATATATTTACAAAATGGTCTATTAAAAATAGACCAAACTTAGGGATATCACTTCTCCTCACTTTCATATGCCTTTATCATTTTGTGTAGAAACTCCAATTCTTCCATAACCTTAAGAAGAGAGAATACCCTTATATATAGGAGAAGGCATGACAAAATACTAGAAGGGGTATTAGTCACACCTATGCCAGATTGGTGCTCTTCGTTGAACTTGGTTTGATTTGTTCTCCTTCATTCCTTTTCTTCTAGATTTTCCATTGTGTTTTTGGGGTGGGGTGTGTTGGGATTTCCTTAAGTCTTTAGGATTTTGTAGGTCTTTTTTTGTATTTGGTTGTTTCAGCTTAGCTATGATTTAATTTGAATTTTTTGAATTCGTGTTTGTGACCCCTTGAGGGCTATCCCTAGCTCTCTGACATGAAACCTCAATGCCCAAGCCTAAGGTTCTATCAGGGGGAGTGGGTTTGGCGGCAATCCTTTCTAGATTTTTATATTAGAAACTAGATGATCCTTTATTTCCCTTGATTCAACATTTATGTCTTCGTAGGAGGGCCAAGGTAGAGGTGATTTCATGGATGAGGGTAATAAATCTACCTCCATGCAACATTTTGAAAATAAAATTAATAGTTCTATGGATGGTTAGGCTTGCCAAGAGACTTCAAAGCCATCATATAAAGAAATTGTGGGTTGTTTTGAGGGTGACATTCCTAAGGGTGCAAAATTTTCAATTGTAAGCTTCGCTAATGGAGGAAATCTAGGGCCCGAGGATGGAGGAATGTAAGCAATAGGAAACTTTGAAATTGGAGGCTTTAGAAGAGGAGTAGACAATAAGGGCCTCTTGAACCCTAGAATCCTCTCCATATCCCTAATCATAGAAATGTTGTAGGTTGTCAATAATGAGGAAAATTTATTAAAAAATGTCTATGTTCTTTGTGTGTTTGGATAATAATTTTTTTCCCTCCAAACAGATTTTTGATGATTGGTTAGGCAGTGTTTTGAGGATGAAATTAGGTATTTATGCCAATTTTTGTACTGATTTAGAAGGGATGTTTGTAATCTTTTTAAAGTCTCATGCAAAGCAAGAAAGGGTATTTTAAAAGTAATTTTAGAATGTGGTTTAGTCTATTTTTATAACTATTTCATGGTCTATGGAGTCGAAGCCTGAGGAGGTGGTAGCCAACTATATCCCTAGGTGGGTCAAAATTAAAAATGTCCCTCCAAAACTTTGGAAATTTATCCCACATGCTAAGCCCATTACGAAATATCCTGCAAGTTGAAGAATCTAGAGTTACTTTGCCTCATTTAAATGCAAGGGTGTGTAATTCTTTGACCTGTAATGTTATTATTCTTGAGATTCTCACTGTTCAAATTGGTGAACACTCTATAAAATGTGAATTAGCCCTTTTGGGTGGTTTAAATGCCTACATTTTATGTAAAATGAATGGTCGTGTTGGAAAAGATTGCCCTAGATTAGCAAAGCACCCAAAGTATTTGAAGTTGATGAAAAAAATCTAGAAATGGTTAATGAAACAAATACCAATCATTTTGAGGGAAACAATTTGGAGAAAAATGATATTCTTATTAAATAAGGAAATAAGGAAAGGGAGAAGGATATAACTAACAAGGCCTCCCTAGACATGGGTCTATCAATATGTGGGCAATTGAAATGACCCCAACTCAAGAGGACCCACTATTTGGTGGACATTTTGTTGTTATAAAATCTAAGAGGGGGAGGGGGGATGGGGTGGGAATTCATAAGGAATTCAATGTAAAAGAAGTTTCTAGAGATGTTGAGTTTGTGAGGAAGAATGCTCAACATTTAGCATTGGAAAGAATCGATGCTAGAGCTAAAACACAAAAAGCTAAATCTACTAAATCCCCCCAAATAATATTGAATGCCAGACCATTTGGGAATCTCAACAAGATGGACCTTGTAGAGGATAATGATAACAATGATATGGTGCTAGCTAGAGAAAATCCTTTATTTTTTAGTAAGGAGATGGAGCTTGAGAAAGAGTTGTAAGTTTCCTCGAAGGAAGAAAATAAAAAGAGGATAAAAGAGAAAAGTTTCCAGTGGTAAAAATCCTACAAAAAAGGAAACAAGAAAAAATTCCCAAATTCTTTGACATGTTATATAAAAATAAAAAACTTGGGACCCCCTCACAAATTTTTAATGATAATTAAGGGAGAAAGTTGGAATGTTTAAGGATTATAACCCCCAGCCAAAAAAAATATTCTTAGATCCTTCTATAACAATAAGCCTAATTTGGATTTCCTTTATCTGCAAGAAGTGAAGGCTATTGGGAATCAATTGGAATGGGTGTTATTTTTTTGGAGGAACTCATAGGCCTTCTTCACCTGCCATGAAAAAGGTAAAGGTGGTACAACCATTCTTATTAGCAATAATTGAACTCAATTTATAGTGGAAACGAATTTTTCTCCTTATAATAAGGTGACTTGGATTATTTTGAATAAGAATGAGAGTAAATTTGGAATTGTCTCTCTGTATGACCTTAATGACTATAGGGAAAGGTGTCCATTATGGTCATGGATGGTGCACTCTCTACCTAAATTTCCTTGGATATGGGTTGGGGATTTTAACATGATTGAGTATAAGGAGGATAAAAATGGGGGTAAAGAGAAAGTATGGAAGGGTAATGAACTGTATTTTTGGGATATAATGAAAAGACTTCACAATCTCATAGATCACTTGGGAAAAGACAAAGATAAAAATAAAAAAATTAGGTTTACTTGGTTCAACAACTAGAATCGAGGAACATGGGTTTATTCTAGGTTAGAAATATTTTATGTTAACAAATATTTATTTAAATTTGAGCATGAAGATAATAAAAACCTAATCCAAGTTACCCTTGGAAAAATGTTAGATTATTCACCAATTAAAGCCACAATTGTCTTTGGTTTTGGGTGCTCAAGAATTGAAGCTAAAAAGTCTTGGCTATTTAAACTTGACATATCTATTCATAATGATCAGGACTATACTGAGGGGATTAAAAAACCACTAACATTATTAAAAGCTACCACTACAATGTATCTGCTACCAAGAGATAGGATATGCTTACATCTATCTAGGGAAAATAATTGGTAAGAAAAAAGATATAGATAGAAGAAGATTGGAAAATATTTTGTAAAAAAGAGTTTTTTCTAAAGAAAAAATTACAATAGCTTAAAGATGATAAAAAAAAAATTCTAAGAAGGTTATAAAATTATAAAGCTCAGGGTACCAAAATAGGGGCTAGAGCCAATTGAACTAAAGAAGGGGATAGGGGCTCTAAAGTTTTCTTTAATCTTCTCAAGGATAAAAATTCTTGTGAGAATATAGGCCATATTGAATATAATGGAGTATTGGTGATTGATATTAATTCAATGAAATATGCTTTCTTATCTTTATATCGATATTTTTTTTGCTCTGAAGATAATGAGAAAGGTAATGAAGCTAGAAAACTTTGTAAAAAGGTAGTCTTGAGAAAATTAATGATGGGGATGTTGGGGAGCTGAAGAGAGTCATCACTAAGGATGAAATAAGGAAGACTATTAAATCATTCAGTGATGGTAACATCTCTCGGTGTCGATGGATTGTCAATTGAATTTATAAGCAAATGAGGAGTGGATTGTTGATGAGCCGATGGACTTATACTTTGATGCCTTTTAGAAAATTGATTTGGGGAATAGTATTAATAGGGGAATTACTAGGTTAATCCCTAAAGATAGAAATAAGACTCGAGTACAAAATTGAAGGTCGATTACCATGCTAAATATATTATATAAGATTTTGGTGAAGACCTTGGTGCTAAGGATGATTAAAATCTTACAAAAATTTACTTCAGTAACTCAAACAAGATTCATCAAAGGAAGATACATCTTAGAAAATTTGATCACTAGTTGGGAGGGTATGAATTGGGCCAAATACTTTGGATATGAAGTAAGTATTGTTGTTAAATTTTGAAAGTCATATGAAAGAATCAAATGGCCTTTTGTTTTCCATGTTCTTGAAGTATTTGGATTCCCTTAAAACTTTTATAAATGGATCATTATATTGTTTCAATATTCTTCCTCCCAAATTGATATAAATGGGGATCTCACTAACCCTTTGTGAGGTAGGATAAGTGATCCTAGATTTAATTAGATAAAATAGGATTATCTCCTTTTCACCTTGAATCCACATTCAAACATAAACCAACTAGGGTTTTATGATTGACTTGCTTCCACAAGGGAGAGCCGACCTCCTAGGGTTTATGTTGTATTGAGTTGCAAGGATGATAAATTTGATGTGTGATTTAACATGCCAAATTGACATATAACCCTAGATTTGAAAATATACTTTATTGCACAAACAAAAACAAAAAATAGTAGAACTGACCTGGATATGAGAAATGACAATAGTGAGGAACTTGTACTGCAAATTTGAAGCTAAAATGACTAGTCTAGGGCATGGTGCACCCCAAATTGGGCTCCTCTTTTTTTGAATATGAAAGTTCTAAATTGTGGATTAAGGTCTACATTGTATTTTTTGAGACTGTCACCTATTGAAACCTTCGAATTTGAACCACACACATGAAAATAGGGGGAAAGGTTGTGTTGTATAAGGGCTTGCCTAAGTCAAATCCAATTTTGGTATTTCTACCTCTATGTACAATGATTGGTGATGATCAAGAGGGCATAACCTAGGTCAGGCAGAGGCCAAAATAACAATAATTAACTGAAATGATAAATGACAATGTTACCTTGATGTGAAACCCTTCAAGAAGAGATTCCACAGTACAAGTTGATTGATGAATGCCTTGATTGCTTGATAGACTTGCAAAAGGTTAGCTCGTAAAACATAACAGATTGCTTTAGCTAGCATTTAGAGGATAACTAAATACATCTTCATGATTTGGCATGATTTGATTATAATATCTCCTTGCACATAAATGGCCTCATTCTTCTTAATGTGTTGCAAGCTTGAACTTGATTGATGGAAGGGATGTAATAATGTTGCTAATTCTTCCCTTGAATTTCCTTGACTGATTTTAGGATCTTCAATTTGTTCAATAGATTTTCTAGCTCTCATTTGGATTTCAACTGATGAAAAAGACTAGTATTTATATGCAATTATTCTAATTTTCCAAAAATCAAATCTTGGTGGTTGACAAATGAAATTGGAAATTTAAATAATAAAATTTTGACACTGACATATTCAAATCAGAGCCAAAAAGGAGTGGCCTAGGATGTGGGGAACCCTAGACCATACCCATTCTTTTTGAGGCTCAAAGTTTTAGGGGAAAGTATTAAATGCTTACTTTGATTTCCCTTGTTTGATTTTCCAAGGATATTCATAAAATGGGAAATTAAATGCATAATTAGGTCCAAGCACATAGAGGGGAGCAAAACCTAGTGTGAAACTGTCAAGGGTAACAATTTTGGATGCTATATTTAGTCCCCACTTTAGTGAGAGTATGAAC
>VDFB02383045.1:0-22509 GCA_007258455.2 Sequoia sempervirens | reverse complement strand
TAGTAAATAAATTTCCAAAAATTAATACATTTGTGTTTTTGTAATATGAAATGTAATTATGCATGCAAATTTTAGAATTTTGAAGCAATAAATGTGATCCAAAATATAATTTTCAGATTGTAAAGTATGGAATTTGACTGATCCTAACTTGAAAAATTTGGAATTTGAAATCTTTAAATATCTTTGCAACAAAAACAATGCACTTTTTCCACTTTTTCACTATATGCAAATGCCTAAATGAATGTTTTTAATACTTTCAAATTTGATTTTAGATTTTATATGACCCAATGTAGATTTATCAATGCAATCCTAAACTAAATGTACTTTACAATGATTAAAATTAATCCTAGATGCAAAATCTTATACAATTTTTCACTTTTTCAATGTTTTTTACGATAGTTATGTATGCACTAATGATGAATGTAATCAACTTAAGATATAATTCAGATTTTAAAATGATATTTTTTAGATTTTAGAAGGTTTTAAAATTTTTTATCATGAAAAGGTATCTAGAGTATAAACCATACTCTCCCAATTTTTGATGAGGATTAGAAATGATCTCAAATCCACTTGACTACAGACCTATTAGGAAGAGTCACAATGGTTGATCAAGTTTCTAATCCATGTGCTTTATGTGGTGTTGAATGTGAGTTGATAAATTGACTAAATTTAAATAATACAATGATCTAACTATGCAAAATATGAAAATTTAGTAGTCCATTATTATTTATGAGAATTTGTTAGCAACACAATAGAAACATAATACAAAATTGCATAAGACATGGAGGAATCTAATGTGTAAATTTGAAGTTGAACATTCTATTCTAGGGCATGGTGCACTCCACACTATCCTCCTTTGCTAGATCTAAAAACATGGGCCTAAGGTCCTTGGTCTATAACTCTTGTTATCCCAAGGTCATTGTCAGAACTTCATTTGTTGATGAGATAATCCATTTTTTTTCTTGACAACTTGTAGAATTAAATTCATGAATGAGAAATTAGTCCTTTATCTTCCTCCAAATATCTTTAGATTAGAAAACCTCCACACATGATAGAGGGGGAAGAGTTGTGCCATGTAGGGGATTGCCTAAGTAAAGCCCCATTTTGGTATTTATACCTCCACAATGGCTATGATTATGTAAAATAGAGCTTACACTTGATCAAGTAAATCCTAAATGGTGATAAGTAATGAATTGAAAAAAATTTGTAACTTACCACTCATATCTTCCTTCCTTGATGTACTGAAGTCATATACTCATCACTTTCAAGGAGAATTTGATAGCTTGATTCAACTCATGCAAGTGTTAGTGCTCACAAATAAATAATCACAAAACATCAAAAAACTTACATAACCACATAATTGAAACTTGACACGTGATGCTTGACATGAATGAATGTTATAATAATGTTGATAATTCTGCTCTCAACTACTCTTCAATATTTAATTTGGCTCAATGAATTTCCTTATGTGTTTTTCTTAGATTTTAAATGATAAATTGACTAGTATTTATATGTAATTCTTCTAATTTCTAGAAAATTAAATATTGATAGCCGATAATTGAAATTAAAAATTCAAATAATAAATTACTAACACCGACATATTTAAATTTATATCCAAGAGAGGTGATCTAAGGTGCGGTGTGCCCTAGACTAGATCCACCCTTTTTGAGGTCAAAAAATGTTAGTGGAAATTTATTAAATGTATAATTTTATTTCTCATGTTTAATATTCCAAATATTTTTATAAAGTGTATAATAAATGCATAATTATGCCCAAGCACATAAGGGACCAAGTAAAACCTAGTGTGAAATTGTCAAGCGTGACAATTTTTGATGCTACAAGTACAATAGAAAAATTATAATACCTAGACTTGGAAGCTATCAACCATCTAGTTCTACTACATAATATTTTTCTCTACTATTCCCTTTTCTAGTCTAATTTCATTCCCCCCTTTGTATTAAAATTAAATTGAAATGAATATATATCCCTATTGTAGGTCACCCAAAAGGAAATATGTAGACCTCTCTATGGATCTTAAAATATTTGATCTTTTATAATTGTAGGTAGTGTCCAGACCTTCATGATTAGGTTTTTCATTATTTATATATTTGAAGCTTAGTTCCAATCATGTCTTGATGTTCCCATAGAGTATAGGTAATAATATTCCTTCTGCAAGAATCTTTTTGGTCATTAATGACATCCATAAAGGGTAGGAAAGTTGTTGAAATCAATTCCAATGGTTGATTGAGGCATGAAGGATGCATTAATGACACCCAAGAGGGGAAAGAGAGTAGGTGGAAGGTACAAGTAGGTATTGGGTGATTAAATGGAGTACCAGTAATTTTGGCACTCAAAACCCTTTTACAATACACTTTATGATGACATGAGCTACCTACTTCCTTATTGAACCTTTTCTTAAGTTATTTAGCATGTTGAGTGGCTATTGACAATAAGGATATGGTTTGGAACATGATCCAAATCCTTCTTGCATACAACAAGACTCATCTCTAGTTCATTTTATTTTTCTCCTCGAATGTTGGCACTTTAGAAAACCATTAGCATCTATCAACATTTGGTGTCAATGTTTAAAATACTATTAGCAACCATAGGTGGTTAAAAAACTACCTCAAATCTTCACCAAATGAAATTCTCATGTAAGGCCCATAAAATTGCTAACTCATCTATTTTGACCAAAGGTGCAATAAGGAAAATTTCTTAAGCTCATTCATTCTCAAATATAGTGTAGTCACATCAAGTGTCTCTTTGATGTACTTTCCTTAAGTTATTTAATCCAAAGAGGTTTAACCCACTTACTCGCTAGGTCGATTATCTTGGCCAATGGAACTAAACTTTATAAGTGTTAGTTTTTCCATCATGATATATAAATTTGGAAAAACCATTTTGGGTTAAGGTTTTGAAACGTACATAAAGTGCTGACAACAAAAGACAGTCAAATTCTTATTCAATATTCTTCGATGATTGTCATGAATCAAAAGGTGGGATGCATCATGGGAGAAAAAATTATATTAACACAAAGTACCATCTAAAATATCTCAAATATGTTATAAAGGATGGGAAAACAAAGGAAAAATATAGAAGGAAATCATGAAAAATAATAACAATAGGTTAGGGAATCAACAGATATAACATCCATGCATTTTATCAAAAAAAATTGAGGTCTTTGTTTAGTTTAGGGAGTTTAAGGATCTCTTGGAGAATAAAATAATAGAATGATGAAGGTGATGAGGACTAAAAATTATGGATAATTTTGTTTGACACACTTCTTTAGATTCTATAAGAAGAGTAGAATTGAAAAGTATAATAAAACCCATACAACCTTGAATAGAATATAATTATAGAATACATGAATAAGGTGTCGATGGAGAGGGCTAATAATATGATTATAGTTTCATTGAAAGAGAACGAGAAAGAGAAAGAGAAAGAGAAAGAGAAAGAGAAAGAGAAAGAGAAAGAGAAAGAGAAAGAGAAAGAGAAAGAGAAAGAGAATTTTTTTCAAAATAAAACATAATGTGTGTGGGTTACAATGTGCTCACACATAATGTGAGCATGTTATAACACACTCGTATTTTTCTTTTCTTTGGAAATTGCTAGGAATTTGGCTTGGATTTTCCTTGGGCTTCCAACCCAAATATTTCATGTATATATTTTCACTGAAAGAGAAGGAGAAAGAGAGAAACAATTTCAAATAAAAAAATAATGTGAGCACATTATAATGCACTCATGTTATGAGAAATCCCATAATGAGATCACATTATAACACACTCGTGTTATATGCAAACCATAACATTATTGTTTTATAACACAGTCACTTTATGGATTTGTAATGACCAAGCCTAGGCTTGATCACTACCAACCCATAATGTGCTCTTATTTTCTCTATTTTAGGACCTGTTACCAAAATTTCACCTACAAATCAATTTGGTAGAGCTGAAACAATAGTTACATCTAAGGTGAAAGGTACTTCAATAAATTTCTGCAAATCTTAATCTTTTGCATGTGAAGTTTCAAGAGGAGTTCAATTTTTATTATGCAGTGATTTACAACAGAAGGAGATTATTCAAATTGCATAATATTGTTGTACTTCATTCATTTTGAAAATGAAAATGTATACAATGTTGTCTCATTCATTGAAGATCAAAAGAATACTTAAATATCCCACACAAGCCATGGGAATGACTGAGTTGAATTAATACAATGAAGGATGCAAGTTATACATCTAAAGATTAATTAAAGGAAAAACACATGAGAAGAGATCATATCCATCATTTCCTTAAGATTTGATGTAGATGTTGTTCCTTCAATCTTCAGCTTGATCCTTCTATCGTCAGCTCCTCTCGTTCCTAATCTCCATATGTACCTATAGTTGATTGAAAGATTTTGTTAGAGCTTGGGACTTGAAATCTCACCATATGTTTCATACACAGAGATATAACTTACAAATATTATGCATTAAATCAATTGAGTCGTTATCAAATAAATACAAAGGAACCAAATCAGATTATCAAATGAAGGTGAAATCATGAGGAAGAGCATTGAGCTTCATTGTTTTATCTAATTTGTTTGTTCATTGTGCAGGTACAAGTTTATCATTTTATGATTCATCATTTGTGAAAATTCAACATGTGGAGTAGAAATGGGCTACCACAAGGGTTGAGCCCATCATGGTGCCCTCTAAATCTTGAGAAATGAAAGTATTTTCAGCTTGAACAATAATTTATAAAGTTACATAGCTCATTATCCATCCATGACTATCAAATCAAGAAGTACAATAAAGGTTTATTATCCATTCATCTTGAAGTGATAATCACAAATGAGCAATAAGCTCAACATCATGATTTTATATCATTTATTTGTTGTCTCAACATGTTTTCCCTATTGTTTGCATCATATGAGTTACATACATTGGAGGGAAATCCTATTCATGAAATGTATTGGTACAGTAGGAAGAGGACAACAACATCAACAATAAAAATGAATTACTTTTGAAGTCCTCAAATCATGCAACAGAGTTAAAGATCAATCTAACTTTCACTACTGAATTTGAGTCCATTTTCTGACAAACATTTGTTGGAAAATCAATGAATTGACAAAAGAATTTTTGTCGCCATTTTTTTGTCAAAATTTTGATGACAAATTAAACGTCAAAATAAAGGTGCAGATTCGTCGGTTGTCGGCATCATAAAATGACTCAAATGTTCATCAAAATATCGACAACAACTTCATGTATCCACTGACGAATTATAACCAAAATGAAATTGCAATGGCTCTTCAGAAGTGTCGAAACAACCCCAGAAGTTCATCGCCATTTCGATTAAATGGGCAAGGAGTTACGAGGAAGCCTTTTTCGTAGCTATAGCAAATTTGTCGAACCTTTTTGGTGATTCGTCGGTGGCCTTCGTCGAAATTGCGACGAAACAATGCAATTTTTTTTAAAAAAATATTCATTGAAACATACCATCATGGAGACTCTTGGCGATGACTGCCGAAGCCAACCCATCGGTGAGAGATCAATCATCAGCATAGGATAGAAAACTCACTCTGATAGTCCATGTCTTGATGATGACTTCCATCGGCAAGATAGATCCAATGTCACACCGATCTGACCTCTTCAGAAGTTTTAAATAGACCTACACCATGTCATCGCGGAGACTCTTGGTGATGACCATCGAAGCTAATCCATTGGTAAGAGATCAATCATTGGCACAGGATAGAAAACTCACTCTGATAGTCCATGTTTTTTTTTATGACTTCCATCGACAAGATAGATCCAATGTCACACTAATCTGACCTCTTCAGGAGTTTTGAACACTATTGGTTATCAACAAGACATTCTAAGGGTCTCACTGATTAAACAAGTGTCTAAGAGCAAGTAAACATATGGAACCTATTAATTTTCTTATTTTGGGGTTCTTTAAATCATAGAATAGATACCATCTTCTTATGTATAATGTACTTATATTCAAATTTGAATTTGAGACCAATTGTCATTGCACATTCCATTTTACTTGCACAGAGTATTCTATAAGCAATATATTGATAATGCCAAATGATTTATGGTGTTGTACAACTCTACCTATTATCATAGTTCTATTGTTCCCCCTAGAGAATCTTGCAAAGACAAGTTTACAATACCAAGTCAAATAATATGAAAAAGACTTACTTCCATGCAAATTAAATGATTATTCTCACAATGGAAATTGTCTAATCACAACAAAAATTCCATGAAAGGTTATCCATACTTCATAAGAGATGACTGATCATACATATAGACTACAAGATGCATAGAAAAAGCATTACACTTGAGAACAACCAAGGGCTAACAAGGGAAGGAGTTAAGAAATGTCTAGATTGAAGAGAAAATGTGTAGGGAAAATGTTGAGTAGTGTCAAGAGAACAGAGCTTGTAGATCATATTCTTGACCTAATCAAGCTCTTGAACAACTTAAAAAAAATTAAAATACTAACACATACATGAGACATGTAATGAACTTCCAATATTTGCTATCTTTTTCATTAATGCAAAGGTAGGTAAAGGAGAAATAATTATAATTGTAACACTATTCATAGTCCAGTAAATTATGTTCATAATTTGTGTTCAATGGACCTCAGTTTTATCATTATACTGCCCATCTAATACCATATTTTAATCCAGGGTTCAACTATCTCAAATCTAAAGAAGCACCTTCAATTAACCATTTAAAGTACTATAAAATAAGGTAAGACTTTTACTTGAGAAAGATTGGGTACACTTGTAGGATTAAATTTCTCGCAATCATTAGGATTTATTGGCACACAGACACAACCTGCAACATATGAAGTAATGGATGACTACAAGTTAGTGAAATGGTCCTTAATATGTGAGTGGTTTGCAAATTGATTGGTATAAATAAGATTACAAATAAATCTACATAAAATTATGAGGACAATCATCATCAAAATATCTCAGAAAATTAGGAAAGAGGTGACTACATCTCATAATACAAAAAAACAATGCAAAACATAAAAAAAAAAAAAAACAAACCGGTTTTGGATGAATACAAAATGAACAACCCGACAAGTGATTCATATGCTTTCACACCTGAGAGGACATTAAGAAGATTTTAGTCTTCCTCTAGGAAATTAACTACTTACAGAAAAAACCCAGAAACCAATATTATATACCTCAATGTTTAGCCAAGGGTAGGCATAAGAGAAAAAAATTTCCTCTATTACAATGCTGAAAATATCAGTAGCCAGTAATAGGTTTGTATTACTCGGAAATATCCATTTCACTACCCTGAGAAAAATATAAAAGTGATCTTAAATTTCAATCTTCATAAAATACATATTGCTACACATGCATATACAAGCATTATTTGGAAACAAACTGTTGTTCAACTCTGAGGATTTAATTGGCTATAAGATGGAAAGTTGTTTGAAATGATCAATACATCTTTTACCACATATCTTTGTTCACTCTTAGCGCTTGAGATAAATTTGTGTAAATGGGGCAATGCCAGAATCTTTTCTACGACAAATATTCTTCTAAAAGGAAGGAGGAGAGGTGAGGCAAGAGAATGCTTGAATGCATGAAAATTATATTTGATCATTATAAATGACAGGTATTGAAGTTTGAAACATTATTATCATTTAGAACATTTATGATCAGAGATAGATACTCGAAAGTAAATTTTTTTTGCATGCCCTACGGATAATTTACAAATTTCATGGTTAAGTTGAAGCCTCCCATCAACAATAAGATCCAAATATCCATGTATCTATCTCAATCGAACCTCTAAACCCTTCAGAGCTGTCAATTTTTCCACTAACCTGTTATGCACAAAAGTCAAATTTTAGAGTTACGTCACCACTAAAAACAGAAGAAACAGAGCTTTGAAAGCAAATCCACACACAACACAATGTGGTATTCATACAAAGCCATACAAACAAACTAAACTCAAAACATTGGAATGAAACAACTTAAAATTATGATGCAAGAGCATGGATTTTAATTATAAAGAATCATTTTCTACCACCATGGTAATTATACTCTTTCATCTTTGCATATTAGTTTTGATGCTGAAGCAATGCGTTTTCTTATGACTAATGCATTACATGATGAGCTATATTTTGTTTTGAGAATATTTTATTCTCTGCTGCCAGACCAACACATGGCGGTGGAAGCTCATTGGCCCTTCACCTCACATCCTCTCAATTCTCATACCCAATCCTTATAACGTGTCATTCATTCATCCATTAATAACATATAACATTCATTCATTCATCCATTAATAACATATAACATTAATTCATTAACTACATAGCATTCATTAATTAACATATTCACATTCATTCATTAACATATAATATTCATTCTTTCAGTTTTTACATATTATCAAAAATATGGTTGTCATGATATGATTACAATCACTTTTTTTTTGTTTCTTTTTTAAAGCTAAAAAAATATGAAGTGGAGTATCATTTTCTAAATAATTTGTCCCCCTTTTTGTTGTTCTACCCTCTGCTCATGATCTTAATGTGTGCCTAGTCGTCTGCTCATGACGTGGACATCGCTGCAAGGGGGGTCTGCTGCAATAACAAAGAAATGTTAAATTGATATGTTTTATTATTATTATTACAAATATTTAATTAATTAAAAGAACATTAGAGTGGCTCTCTTTCCCTAATGGGTCCACATCATATTCTTGAACTTTTGTTATAAACTCATGCTCAATATGCTAAACACCCTCTAAATCCTAATTTGTAGTTGAAACACGAAAGGTTACATTAATTAATATACCAATTGAAATTAAATATGTTTAAAAGAACATTAGAGTGGTCCTCTTTACTTGATGGGGCCACATCATGTTCTTGATCTTCTCTAGCCTAATCATGCTCAACACATTGATCATGCTCTACATACTCTAAAGTTGAAACATGAAAGGTTACATTAATTAATACACCAATTGCAATTAAATATGTTAAAAAAAAACTTTGGAGTGGTCCTCTTTACCTGATGGGGCCAAATCATGTTCCTGATCTTCTCTAGCCTGATCATGCTCAACATGTTGATCACTCTCTACATGCTTTAAAGTATCGAGATGCACACCATGACCTTCATCTACAGGTTGTGCTCCACCCTCACTAGGTTGCATTCCAATGTCATGTGCAGTATTATCATTGCTTGAATGTTTAAAACAAATAGGCATGTAATTACTTTATGGTGTAAATTAACATTGAATAGATTGCACAAGTATTCAATTTTAAATAAAATTTATTGAGTTTATTTACCTGCGTGTCGGATGCAGTGGAAGATTGTGTTTACCTAGTCAAGACTCTTACGCATTCAACCACAACTCTATAGCCTTGCTGGAAGGAAATCTTCAGGTCCTCTTCTATGGGAACTCTGTTGAATTTAGAGCCGTACATTTTTGCATAAGATCATGAATTTTGCTTCTATGGTGTGATAAAACCAAATTTTTTTTCAATTTATTATTTGGATACAATATTTCATTTATTGATACTTACAATTCATGTGGCTAATTTCATATAACCACCAGAGCCAAGTTTGTACTACCCATGTTTTTCTAGTCTTTCCTTTGTTGCCTTTGATGTGTTGGGAAGCCTATGAAAAGTTTAGATTCAAAATGATCAATATATATTACATTTTGATAGTAGTGTCCCCATACCTTCCTTGGCCAGATGTGTCTTTCTTTTCTTTTCTTCTCCTTTCCATCACGGTCACCACTCCTCTCGGGAATTATGGGGGCGGCTCATACTTTTGTTCTTCTCTAAATGCTTGACTATTGGTCCTCACATATTACTTTAGATGGTACCATCTTTCTTGAGACCTTGGTTCATTCGGGTACATCACCGAACAACACCTTCATGAGTTAATGAGCTCATCTTTAAATCTTGATTTTAGACGTTCCACACACTATGTACGTATGGTGGGCCCGAAGAGCTCCAATGTAATATCACTTATATGTTTATTAAAAACATCATTTCCTACAAAATGATCATGGGATCAATAGTCTAGAAAGAGCTATCAATAAGTAAATTTCAATTGGATTATATATAGTAATAATTAAAACATTTTAAAGTACTTGGGACCTTCTCTGTCTTTTATGTAGAATAAAATAAATGCGGTCTACAAATACTGACCCCGACAATTTCCCCATTACTAGTAACTCTGAGAGATCCCTAGGAATGCTGCTAAAATATCCACCGGTACTAGTGGCCCTGTGCATCCCCAAATTACATGTCTGGTATTCACGCGTTTATTCGTTGCCAGGGTGCACTAATGGATGCCTGCATGGTATGTGTTGCTGACATTTTAGATGACAATATATGCAGGAATGATGGGGTTAGATGATGTGATGTATGCGCAGGAAGATTAGGATGGACACTTGCACCAACCCCTACTCCTCCGGTAGCACTTGCGATTACCCCTAATCTCATGGCGGGAGCATCATGAGGACTGAAAAATCCTATAAAACAACACATATTTTGGTTCATGACGCAAGAGTATAGAATACTTCGAAACCATGAATGAACTTATGTTATAATTAAGACCTCTGTATTAACACTTGCAATTTTGTGATCTCTCCCGATCAATATTTAAGCCCTCTCTCTTATCTCATCTATTTG
This sequence comes from Sequoia sempervirens, assembly GCA_007258455.2. Taxonomy (NCBI): domain Eukaryota; kingdom Viridiplantae; phylum Streptophyta; class Pinopsida; order Cupressales; family Cupressaceae; genus Sequoia; species Sequoia sempervirens. Next base: position 11,860 of record VDFB02383045.1, on the reverse strand, counting down.
AAATTTTTATGAATAACAACAAGGATTTCTTCATTGCATTTTGGGTCTTCCCTTGTCATATTGAGGTTTGTTGAATAAAAGCGTGTCATCATCATAATATTATTTATACCCTCTATGGATGCTCTGGAAGTCTCTTGCTGGTGCCTTTTCTAGATCAATTGGGCTTGCAACAAGAATAATAAAAACGTTATCGAAATTAATGACCCAATAAACTTATGAAAAAAACATAATAATAAAAAAAAAATTCTTGTATCTAATTTGCACAATTACAATGAGGTAAATCTATTGGGTAGAAGCACCCTAAGATACATCATGATCTATGCTCTAGGCTAGAGCCTTCTCCATATGATCAATGTCCCACTATGACAAAAATTAAATATAAAAAAACATTACCAAAATGAAACCAATAGACTTACGAAAAAAAACATAAGAATAAAATGGTAAATTGGAGTCATTAATTGGAGGTTGGGTAAAATGGTACATAGTACGTACCACCCCCATAGTAACTATATTTGTAACTAAGCAATTCAAATTGTAATCAATTAGCAACTCTTCCCCTGCAGTTATTGATTTTATCACACATATGAATACACAGTTTCCCTCATGTGCCTCGAATATGCAATTGGGTTGCTTATATGTTGACCTAGGTCATGTACTATTTATAAACCCTATAATATTCCCTGATGCTTTTGGCCTTCTATCAATGTACATAGCCACTCCTTTATTTTTATCCTTATCTTTTAGCTGTATATAATTTGCTGACAGTGCATACCTAAACATATTTCATGTATATCGAACCATTTGCATCCAATCTTTGTAACTATAATAGGTTTTGACATACTCCATCAATTCAGTAACTTTTTTGTAATAGACCTTTATGTCTTCCATGCAAAATAGGCCCAAACCATGTAATGACGATGGTGCTATGCGATATATCCTCTCGTTCACAAAAAAAAAATGTGTATTGGAGGAAGTTCCTTGGGTATCCATTGTTTATGTAGATGTTTGTACCTCAAGGGAACCTCGACGTCGCCTATTCTCTCATCATCATAAGAACATGGCCCCCCTTCAAAAAGAAAAAATTCCATGCATTTACAGAATTTTTTTCTAATCTTTTGACCTCTAGTTGATCTCCCTCTTTTAGACATACTACATGTCTCGCTTTCCTCTTCTCTTCCTGAATTTCCCTTGCTCGAGGAAGACAAATCTGAAAAATACCTATTTGGTGCTACCTACACTCATAAGGGTGTTGGATGAAGTTCTTTCATGGTGATGTGATCCCAAGGTGACATTATGATTAATCTATCATTTCATCGCTAGAATTTCATAGGTTATAAGGTAATCAAGTCTTGATAGATTGCAAGTTATTATTACTACCATCCAAATGTGTCCATCACAAATCAAATCTACTTAACATTTTAACTCCCCAAACTTTGTAAGTGTTAAATGTGACTATGGTCCACGAGTTACAACTTGAGGCCTGATATCATTCTCTAATTGCCAATCAAGGACACTGCTCTTCATTCAAGTAAAATAAACTTGAAGGGAAACACCAACTAAGTGGTTTATTGGACACCTACATGAGTAAAAATAGCAAAAATTTACATTTTAATTTCCATGTCTAGAAAGTGATGGTTAATGGGAGGAGTGTGTCTTAGAATCACAGTTAAGTCATCCTTAAGTTTATACTTTGCTTATTAATATTTTTAAGTCATCTTAAATCTTCCTATGTCTAATTGCTAGGAGACTTTTGTATGTTTTAGGTAGGATGATTGATGAAGAGCAAAAGGCATATCAGGTATCCCGCGTACACATAGCATTGAGATAACTATAACTTGCTCTACGGTTGGACATGATTTAAGGAACTTAGCTAGGAATTATTCATTTAACCTAAGGTTTTCTCATAATGCCATCATTAGAAAAGTACGATCAAATTCTTCTATTATGAATAATTGGTCTATGTGACTCTAGTAATCACTATAAATGTTTATGAGAATATGTGGGATCATCATGGAAAAATAGGCCCTTAAGTGGCAAAAATTTAGAAAAATCGGAGTTTCGGAGAACTTGACACAAAAATTTGAATAAGTTATCTATATTATTTCAAAAATATGTAAGAATAGACACCGTAACAAAATTGAATGTAGTTTCTAAAAGCACTAGAGTTTTTAAAGAAAAAAATCTATTTGGTGAAAATTTCAAATTTCAATGCAGTACTTAAATTTTAGGGAAAAATAAGAAGTAGGTGTTTGTCCGACCTCCCTAACCACAATAAAACGATAATATTTTCTTATAATATTTTAGATATAAGTAGAGGACTCATACCCCAATGTGATGCATATTTTTTTGTAATTTTTTTTCAAGTAAATAATTAATTATGATTTTTTTTATTACAAATTTTTAAAAAATATAAAAAATCATATGTCTGACCACCTTAACTTGGTCAAACTTCATGAAATTAAATTTTTCTTTTTTTAATCCTATAGTATGTGAAACATAGAATGTGACACATATTTTGGATTCAAAAAATGTGATATTGTTTGAAAGCTATAGATGTTTTTCAATTGGCCTATCAATTAGGACTTTAGTTGTAATTTGAATAGAAAATGAACAATAATTACTTATTAAATTCAAAGTAAAGCATAATTTATATTGGTGGAAAGCTAAGAATCTCCTTTAAATACCCTTTTTGTTTCATCAATTTTGGGTAAAAAATAGTCGTCAGCCACATACCCATCATATTGCCACTTTTTGGTCCATCATGATCCTGCACACACCCTAAGGATAAAATGACTAATTGTATCAGGTAGGAGAGAATCAACTTTGAGTTCTTCAAAGATTATGTTCCTCTATTCATAATTTTTAAGGGTTGTGTGTGGAGGAGGTTATCACTACCAAGAAGGGAGGAGACCTTCCTTGTGATGGAACTTCAAAATTTTGCTCTTTGTGTTCCATTTTTATCTTGCCTTATGTATTTGGTCATCTATGGTGTTTGGGAAAAGCCTAAGGTTGGGGTTTTACCTTTGTCTTCATGTAAAATCCTATTGTTTATCTGACGCCTTGGGTGGGATCTTTTGGGCTGTTACTTTTTGGGGAGGGTTTTAAAACAACTTAAGCCCCATCGCTTCATCTAGGTTGGGACCCTTTTGATTTATTGTTTTATTTCCTTCACTTGACTTTATTATTTCTTAAGTCTTGGATGGTCTCGTGCTCCCTTGTTTATAAAACAACTTATGTCATTGTTTATCATTGGCCTAGTGATGTCCCATCATTCTTTTAATAAATGTTTTATATTTTGCAGAGGGACAAGTTTACGTGACCATAGATCAATTGTTATTTGATCTCATTCGTTCCTCGCCATCCCATGATGACCCCACCACACTGTTTTGGTTGATCACGATATCACAGGAGAGAGACACGTGTCTCATTTAATGAAGCCGAAGAGATGATAGAAATACTTTGATACATTTATCTGGTTTAAATACATTATGTAGCAAGTTACTAAAGAACTTATGAGATGCACGTGTTTCAAATCAACGGAGATGTTATAATCTTAGTAGGAAAGGTGCTTGATGGTTAATGAAAAATTTGGCAACTGTGTTGAACGAATAGGATTACTGATGGTTGAGATCCATGGTTACTCACCATAGCATGATCAGAAGTTGCAAGGTCTTTATCGATCACGATATCGCGGGTGAGCGCCACGTGGATTTCCTTAGCAATGCATATTATGGTGGCCCCTTATTTCCATGATGGAGATTGTGTCTGTTTGTTTTGAAGGTAGCCATTCGATCATCTAATCAAAGTGAAGGATCGATGACTAGTATTTTAATCTGCATGAAATGTGATTGGAGCCGTTCGTGCAGCACGCGAGTAAGCTTTAATGGTGGACAAGACATCTACTAGCATGATTTGATCGAAATAAAGTGACTATTATCTTGCTTTTATTGTGTCACAAAGCATTCAAATGTCTTTGCAGAATAGTCTCAAGGCCAAGGATAAAGTTATGAGTTGTTACAACAAAGATTTGGGTTTCTGCAAACACAAATCCATGAGTTGATTTTTGTATCTCCTAGTTAATTTGAATTTGAATTTGGGGAAAATTTTCTATGTGCTTTTTAGAGGGCTTGTTGATAATTGTTTTAGGGCTATAGGTTAATTGAATTGTGGGAAATTGCAAGGTTCTATTCTGTAATTTCATATTTATGTTTAGCCCTAGTTTGTTTGAAGTTTGAAATAACAAGGAAGCCCTAGTTTACCCAAGATGGTACCATCAAAGAAACATTCTGGCCAAATTGATTATTTAAATAGAAACCTATATGATGATTTTTTGGATCAATTTCCATTGTCAATGAATGATAGGAAGAAGGGGTTGGTCTTGATGTGAGGAAAAACCCTAGGGGAGGGATTGGTATATAAGTGTTCCAACATAGCCAATGTTAGGGTTCCTCTTACAGGTTTAGAGATGAACAGATTGTGGTTTGGATGTATGATATGGAGAAGCTGGTGGTATCGAATGTGTTCCATGATATAGATTTGCTTAGGGCAGTGGTTGCATGATATGACCCTATCACATGGGTGATTAGAGATAATGATGGAAGGGCTCTATTAAGCATTAACAGAGAGGAATTCCGACAGGTTTTTGATTTGAGTGAGCCTAGTATGTTCTTGTTTCCTATTGATCTTGAAGAGATGAAACAGGAATATGGGAAGTTGAAATCACTTTTTAGAGTTAAGTTGCTCCCACCTCATTTGGCTAGGGCAGGAGGCTCAAGATTCCATATTATCCCTAATGACCAAGAACCTTTCAAACTGAACTGCTTGGAAAATCATTTCTTGGCCACCTTTTACTCATTGTGCTAGATTTTGGGTTTTAACCCCAACACAGTGATGCCTATTGCTTACATGTTCATGGGGGTGCAAATACAACACTCTAATTTCTCAGTGATTTATGATTTTGCTTCCTTTTTGGCCAAAAAGATACATGAAGGACTATTGAAGTTGTAGTAAAATGATGTAGGCACTCCATTCTTCTGGTACTCCATGTTAATGTATATGTTCTTGTATAAGAATGTTGAATTATTCTCTGAGAAGATGGAGTTAAGGCAGTTGGTTAATGGAGAAAGATTGCCAGTGTAGGTGTGGACTACAAATTTATCATGTAATAGGGATAATGCCAGTTATGTGCACTTTGACAATTATTTTTCTTCCAGATTGAGAGCCAGGCTGATGGTAAATGTACTTAGGATTCTTGAGGAGTTGCATGATTTCCTCATACCAAAGGGGAGAAGCCAAAGTTGAAGGTTTGCCACAACTGGGGTGACATTATTCCATACCCAGTCAACACTGCCTTGAGTGTGTATGGTTTTCAAGGGACCCCTCATATATTTCCATACAATGTGCCACTAAGAGTGGGATTTGTAGAGGTTATGTGGCAGATTGGTTGTATCCACAAAGACAACCTTACTGGGAAAGGTAAAGGAACTTTTTTCCCAAACTATACTGTGGTGTTAGATTTTGTTTTTTCAAAAGGAGGTTGGGTACACTTTGAGATTTTTTTTGAAGAATGTCATTTGAGGTGTGGTCCCAAGCAGCAACATGATCCCGAGGGCTTCTTTTCTCTTTTCAGACAAAGGATAAAAGGTGGTAAGTTTGTGCATGAGTTCAACTTCCCTAAGGACTTGATTAGAAATGAGTTTGACCTAAGTAGGCAAGAGTTGAACAAGGAGAAATGGATAGATTATGACAAGCTATTGGCCATGTGCACAAAATGGATCCAAAATATGATCCATTGATGGAGTTCAATCTTCATCATAAGAAAATTGACTTTTTGATGGACAAATTCAAAGAAATCATGGGTACCTTTATGAACAAGAAGGTAAACCTGGAGTCATATTTGGGCATACAGAAGCAAGATACCAGGCCAATTGAAATGAGGCCAACCTAGCAACCTACATGGAAAAGGCCTATTTATAGGAGGAAAATAAATGATAGCAGTGATGAGGAAGAAGAGGATAGAAAATGAAAACAAATAATGAAATTTCCTGCACAACTAGGTCTAAAGCTCTAAAATCATGGGGCAATTAAGATTATTGATTTGGAATCATCACCTAAGAGTAGTCCCTCACCACCACCATCAGAGCCAAGCCCTAAGAGGCAAAAGATTGAACAATCACAAGAAGATTTGGTGAGTGAAATTGTTGTCACTGACCAGGACATGTAGATGGGTATGCCTTCCCCTCCCAGGCCGGCTGAATTGACTCTCTTTGATCTGGATATGAAAGGAAAATGTGTGCAAGATGAAAGAATGGAAGCATGTAAGGAATTTCTTGATGATAATGCATTTGTAAAAACTTCGGTCTTCTTGCAACTAGTATGGAGATTGAAATTGGAAGAATATCAAGATAAATGCAAGAGGAGAAGAGAATTGAGACCTGACAGGTCAAACCAAGAGAATGATGATGAAGTGAGAGCTGAATTAATGGAAGAATTCAAGAGCATCACTCCTGAGGAGGGGAGAAAATTGGTAAATCAAGCTGGTGTATTGATTTTTCCTGCGTGGGACATTGCAGATGCTGTAGCTTTTAACGCTATTTTGAAGTCCAAATATCCCTTGCAAGATTCTAAAGAAGAGGTCAAGGCAGCATTGCAAGATTCTGCCTTTAGTGAAGAATATGAGACTTTGGAAATTTGGGCTTTGTCCCCTCAAGGGAGAAAACCAAATGTTACTGATATTAACCCAAATTTAAGAGGAGGGTTGATAATAAAGAGAGCTTTAGAGACCTCAACAATAGAGGCCACTAATTTGACTATAAATTTGGCCAAATTGGCCCAAAAGACTATTGAAAGAGAGGAGGCTGAAAAGAAAAGCCTAATGGAGAAGTACAATTTCATAATTGGGGAATATAGCAAGATGTAGCAAAGGAATGTTGAGCTATAGACTAAGGTGGACAGATTAAAGTACAATTAGATTGGGGAGACATCAAGTGCTCCGGGGATCAGAACATCTCCTTCCACATCAGGGTCAGTACCTCTTGCATCTCCCATTGTTTCTACACCGGGGTCCCCCAGCCAAAATCCTTCCCTCAGCCCTACTTTGGAGCTAATTGATGAAGAAATAGAATGCTCTGTTGATCCTACAAAGAAGTAGCTTATGCACAAAATTGCAGAGTTATAGGCATCCTTGAAGGTAAGTGAGGAGGGAGTACTTTTAAAGCAAAGGGATGTTGTTAATACTATATTGAGGCATTTGAATGAGAAAGTTGATGACAGATTGTCATCTATGTATTCTTTATATTCTTTATTATTAGATGCTATAAAGAATATTGATAGGGATCAGGAGGTAGTAGTACCATTAATTGAAAATTGGATCCCTAGGGCCAATGATTTAGACATAATGTATAAAGCCTCAAGGTTTGATATAAATAATAGGCCCGAGTCATTAAAGCCTACTCAGGTGTTAGTTAAGTTATTGCAAGGTTTTTAGGCCTTACCAGATGATTTGAGTAGGAAGATCAGAGAGTTGGTGAAGAACTTTGATGATTGGAGCAACACATTGTTACCTGACATAATTGATGAGCAGTGAAATATTAGGTCACTCCAACAGTGGCAGGATCAGGAAAATGAGGTCATCAATGATCAAATTAGATTAATTTGTGATGACTCAGATTATGCTTTGTTGGTGAGTTGTATGGACAAAATCATTAGCAACACCTCATTCTTGGAGTCTTTTGAAAGAGAAGCGAATCAGGTGCCAGTTAAGTACAAACCTTATAGTGTCAAGGTGAATGAGGTGATCAATTTTGATTGGCCAACTGATGAAAAGTACCGAAAATGGGTAAATGTATATTTAATTGAGGAAGAGTGAAAAGGAGTAGGTTGCTAATGGTTGACAAATCAGCTATTGCAGTTACAACAGATTCCAATTTTGTTTTTTGGTGATAGTCTAGGCACATAATTCTTGAAGTTTTTTGTTGCTGCATCAACCATTCTCAGCGGGAACGATGAACAAGAAGATTCTCTAGGGAGATTGTTGTTGTAAAAAAAATTTGGAATATCACAAGGCGATCCAATTGGCTGGTGACATATGTGCTTTCTGGCCTGATGCTTGTTTGCTCCTTCTTTTTCTATAAGAAGGATTTCAAGGCCAGAAGTACGGGTTAGCAAGTTAGATATTTTTGGTCGAGTCTAGATGAAGTTGCAGAGCAAATTGTAAAGTCTGATGGTTTTAGGGAAAATGCAATTTAGGTTTTGAGTCATTCTGTAGTAGGTTTTGAATTCATGGGAATTTGATGTTTTATGACAGTACTGGCATTTGAATTGATATGATTAATTTGAACTCATGTCTCTCCATTGTACAAGCATATCTGAATTTTGAATAAAATGATCAAGGGTTGTTTCATTCATCTCACTATTGTGGTGTGTATGATTCTTATTTTATCTTTAATTCAAGGAATTAATTAAAATGCTTGAATGCGATTGTAGGTGGATATGTTTTGTATAAGGATTTGATAAGTAGTATTGGGTTATAATACATATTGATGAGATTGTAAAGCAATGTTATCAAGGATCTTATATGTTATGTGTTAAATCTATCATAAACCCTTAGATTCTTATAAATTTGATTCCTTCAATGGATATATGACACTGATCTAAGTTGTACTTATTCGTATAGTTCAGTATTTGTTTTCCTTTACCTAGAGCTTGCTACAAATTGCAAATCAATGACTTTATTATACTTTGAAATGTTGTAGTTATTTCATGCTCCAAATAGTTGATATTATTGATAAATATCCAATTCTATTTGATATTATCCTATTATGTTGAGCTATTAAATGAGATTATCTATTGTTGTTAATTTTGTTTATGATGATGGTGCAGAGGTTGTAAACACGTTAAGGGATCACCCTCCTAGGTCTTGTAAAGCCCAAAGTGTAGGAGGTCTTTAAAATCCTCGTCAATTGGTCCAGGTCCTTCGAGCTACCCTTTATTGGAATTGGCAATTCCATAGGTAGATTAGAAGATCAACCTACTTACCATAAAAAACAACCAACACCTTGCATATGTTTGTGGTGGAGGTATTAAAGAAGAATTGTATGCCTCTATTTCCATTCATTAGATCTACCTTATCCTAGCATATACTTGGGCTAAGTCTACAATTGCTTCAGACTCATGCAATGAAGGCTATGTGTAATGAAATTCTAGACCTCAACCAAGATGTGGGTATATTATGGGAGTTTTTCCAAAACCTGAGGTTGGTCGATAAAAATGTAAAAGACTAAAATATTTTATTTTTTCTGTCTTATCTTATACCATTTTATGAGAATGGGGGTGCCAATGTACGAGAAGATCTTTGGAAACTAGGCATGAAAATTACAGGTTAAAGAGAATGGGGGTGCCAAACTTACAATACTCATTGCCCCTTGGTCATTGATTTTCCTTGAGTGCCCTCAACCTCGTCCTCGGCGCTGGTATTGACCTTGTTTTCACTCCTCAAAAATCTTCCTCGGCCCTGATATTGACCTTGTTTTCACTCCTCCAAACTCTTCACCGATGCTGGTATTGATGTTGTTTTAACTCCAAACTCTTCCTCAGCGCTGGCATTGACCTTGTTTTCACTACTCCAAACTCTTCCTCAATGCTGGTATTGACCTTTCACTTCTCCAATTTGACGAGCTACAACCTAGTTTTGTTAGGTTTCACAGTATGTTAATTAAATTGAAAATTTTGGTTCCATTTAGCTAGGTTTTAATATTATACAATATAATTAAGTATATATTAGCTATATTTTACATAATAAATAATATAATTATTCAGCTTATTATAATTATATATTATATTCTTTAACAAAATTATTAAATACGTATAAAATTATTATAATTAATAATTAATAATAAGTATATTTCTATATAATACAAAATATAATTAATATAATATATATTTAATATAATAGTTTAATATATATTAATGTGAGAGAGAGAAACTAAATTTTGATTGGTTGTTTCATGTCAACAATCCAAGGATGGCATGTGTTCTTGGGGAGTTATGCTCAAGGTAGCATGCCATTTGATTAAAGATATGATAATTCTCCTTTAAGACCTCTTCAATGTACCCATTGCACACTTAAGGAGACAAAGATAAATATAGGGAAGAAAATATAGAGAGAGAGGGAGATAATGACAAACATTAAAATAGAAAGGGAGACAAAGAGACAGAGAGAGGTAGAGAGATAAAGCGATAAGGATGAATAGATAGAGATATAGGGAGGGTGATTGATATATTGATGTAGAGGGTCAGGGACTTTGAAAGAAACACCAAGTTACAAGACTAACAATGATTCACTCTCAACCTTTCATCTAGGCGCCAGCATGGAGGTAAGGCCTCAACTTTGCATTCATGACTTATTTGCTTCCCTTATGGTTCCAAACCATTGGAGTGATCTCAAAGGGCTCAACCTAACCTAACTTGAATGGTTTTCAAGCCCTAACCCTCTGTCTTAGACCAAAACTCACCTTTGCTCCTGAAGTAGCCTTCTAGGCCAATTAGGCCTCTAGCAAAGGATTTTTGGCTTTGCTCACAAACCTCCCAAAGGAACTTCCAATATAGTGACTGATTAAGGTTTTTTTTATGATGGAAAACAACATATCAACTCCCTGATGGCACTTGTTTTAGAACTCACCAACCAAAATCTGTTGTTTCCTCAAAAAATAGGCCTAATTAGCCCTCTTTTCCAAAGCAACCCCTCTTTAAACTCAACCCCTGACCATGAAACTTTTAGAAGTCTCTTAAAATGACTCAAAACCAAGGATTTTCAAACTTTTAGTCTTCTATGACACCCTTACTATGCTCAAACACAAAACCCTCCAAAACTTTCCTCAAAACTAGGGCTTCTTGGATCTTGACCTCCCAAACACTTCCAGGTCCTAATTTTAGACTTTTCACCATTAATTCAACATGTATCAACTATTAAAACTCAAAAATATATCACTTGTTAAGGCAGATCCTCTACTGCTATACTTTAACCCCCATCCTCATGCACCTTGCACTATCAAAACTTGTTGTACACCATATGATTCCTCTTTCCTACACTTTTAGATTGTTAGATTGGTATGATACAAGTTAATCATGATCCATTTCATTGGTATTAGTCATATATTACCATGAAATGGATCATTCATCAAGAAAAACCCTCAAAACTAGTGCAAATTTTGTGTTTCCTTGAGGACAGTTAGAAGTTTTGTACAAAAAATTGATTTCTATTGACTTTTAGAGCATACAAAGGTCTTAAATCATGTAAATTCAAGTCCTTAAGCCATCAAAATGAATCAAAGTTCAATAGGAATCAATAGAACATCAAAAAGAACACAAAAAGATGCAAAAACTGAAGTTTTTCTATTTTTTTCTGAGAACAGTCTGTACAATCACTTCCCCAATCGATCAACCTCCGTAAAAATGATTATTTTGGGGTTATATATCAATCCCCCAACTATCCCAACCAATTAGAGTTGGTTTTCATTACATTAAAGTTGATTAACCCCCTAAACTCACTTGCCCGCCCAAATTGGAATTCAAAAATTTGAATTTACAAACTTGAAATTTATTAAATTCTACCATCTAAAAACTATTGGATCTTCAATATCCAACCTTATTTGACCTAATTAAAGCATTAGATTACTATTTAAACCCCTAGAACATGACAATTCCATTTACATAGCATTTTGGTCCTAGGGTCCTTATCAGGACCCTTAGGACAGTTGACTCCTTCCAAGTTATTTCCCATTTCAAAAGCCATTATATGCTTCAAAAGATTATAATTGATGTTTTGATTTGCTTGGCAGGTCCTCCTGACCCCTGCACACTC
>VDFB02383044.1:0-22547 GCA_007258455.2 Sequoia sempervirens | reverse complement strand
ACAATCGATGTTCTGTTTTTTAAATATTTTTTCCCTTAAAAAAAAAAAAAAATGTATGGGTTTTCATAATTTTTTCCCTTAAAAAATTCAAGGGTTTATAATTTTCTCCTCAAAAATTAAGAGTTTTTCCTGTATACCCTAGTCAGGGTTTCTGTTGTTCAAAAGGGCTCTCTGATATTTGGTTTTACCATTTTTTCCTAAAAAAATGATGATTTGTAATCTTGGGTTTGGCGATTTTTTCCTCAAAAATCATTGTTTGTTGCAGTCTGTTTTGGTCGCACTTGGAGTTGTTGGGGCGAACATCTACACAACTAGCTTCTTGCAGTCTGTTCTAGGGCGTCGTGCTCATCTGCAAAAGTTTCGACGGTTTGTCAATTTATCCTCAAAATCATGGCAGCTGTTCTCGGTGTGTCTCTAGTTTCAGGAGGGACAGCTCTGTTACCCAACGTCAGGTTGGACATTTTGTGATGACTTCTGGTCAGCAAATTCTGCAGATTCTGGGAGGGTTAGTGGCAGACTCATCTCAGTGGCAAAGTCAGTGGCAGACTCTTGTCTCTTGTCGCAGAGCATTCTAAAGAAGGGGGCAGCCTTCTCTGTTTTTTTTTTTAACGGTTTTTGATACTCTTGGTCATTAACATTTGCAGATCTAGGGAGGGTTTCAGCAGCAACAGAGTGTTCTAAAGAATTTGTGACCAACAAACCTACAGATTGTTTTATGTAGGCTAGTTAGACGATTGATCATTAAGGGAGGGTGTTAGAATGATAATTCTCTATTGTTAATGGTCAATACTATACTGCTACAGTAGTTAGTAGGTGATGTAGTTAGACATTTTAAATGTCTACAGTAATCTACCTTCTCTATATATTGTAATCTTTTCCTTTGTTAATACAAGCAATTTTTAGCCAAAATTGTTTCATTAGTGCTAACCCAATTATGCCCCGAGTTGAAAATTAATGAGGCATCAAATCAAAGGTTAGTGTTCACCTTGAACAAAATTTGATATAAATCTTATGTGCCTATCAAATATACACATGTGAAAGTATGCTGCAAACATAGATTGGCTCCCTAACTTTTGATTTGGTTGTAGTGTTGGAACACATTTTCCATTGCGCCAAAAGATCACCCTATTAATGCCCGATACAAACGCCAAAGATAAACAAATCCATGGGAGGCGGTTAGTCCATGTCCCGAATCTGAAGGGAGACGCTGGCGATTAGTCCAACAATCCCCCCCTCAGCATCACCCAAGGGGATTCAAGCACGTGACCATGACTCTGATACCATTTGTTGGAACATGTTTGTCATTGCGCCAAAAGATTGACATGTTAATTGATAAACCCAGTGTTACAAGACTCGCCTAGACTCGGCGAGTCTTGGCGAGTCCCGAGGCGAGTGAGGCTGGGCGAGTCTTTGGGACTCGGCTGCCGAGTACTCGCCAGACTCGCTGAGACTCGCGAGACTCGCGAGACTCGCCGAGTCCCAAGACAAAGACTCGGCCATCAGTTTGTGGGCGTGTGTGTCAAAAAAAACACATTTTAAAGTTTTAGAACTGCTTAATTAAATGGCTAAATCTCGACCTTGATGTTTTTTAAATATGTAATTAGTGTCTTTAATTTACAATTTTTTTAATTAAATGGTGCGCGCCATGAAGGTTTGTGTGCGAGGGGCGCTGCCCCCAGACCCCCGCAAGGGGCACTGCCCCTTGACCCCGCTGGGGGCGTTGCCCCCAGACCCCCACAAGGGGCGCTGCCCCTTGACCCCGCTGGGGGCGCTGCCCCCAGACCCCCGCGAAGGGCACTACCCCTTGATCCTATTGGGGTGTTTCCCCCAAAACCTCATCAAACTATAGGTCTAAGCATGTTATAGCCCAATGATGAATCATGATCGTTAAACCTACAAAATACATATCCCCTATTGTAAATCTTTGCATCTTTTGCAGTCAAAGCCATAATCAAGGATTATCTTGTTCCATACATTAGACAACAAAGCATGCAGTCTTGAAGGCTACAATAAAAATTTAATAATAAATTCCTCACTTGAATATACACACCAATCATTGAGATGCAAGAAAATATCATGGCTGCATCATCATCTATGACCTATCTTAGACACTAGCGCATGACTTGTCGTGATGTTGGGATGAGTAATGCAAGCTCTTTTGAGCCATAGACTTATATTTTTAATTTTGATATTTGTTTTGATGCCATGGATTTCATATTCCATGAGTTTGTATACATTTGACAATATTTATATATTTGAATGTGTTATTTCCTTCAGCGAAAATTTGCGTTTATACTTATGTGATCGATGTATGTTTGTGTATGAGATCATAGTAATTTCTATTTGATGATGTTATTGTGTCTTTAAGGTTTATTTATTAAAGGGTGCTTGAAACAAGTGTTAAATCCTTAAAAATCTCTGAATTTCTTGGGTTTTTTCTATTTGCCGAGTCTTTGTCGAGTCTGGGCTCCGAGTCCGAGTCCGAGTCAAAAATTGGCTTGCCGAGTCCGAGTCTTGTAACTATGATATAAGCGCCCGATAAAGCAATGTGGATCCGCAGGGGGCGGTTAGTCCATGCCCTGAATCCGAAGGGAGATGCTAGCGATTAGTCCAACATGTAGTTCCATAGAAATTTATTTATTTATTTTATAAACACTAAAAAAAAAATCTCCAGCAGAGAAGCATTCAGTTTAGAATTGTCTTGTTGGCAACTACTGAAGCCATTATAAGTTAGCACATCCAGGTTAGAATCAGCAAGTCCTTAATTAACAAATTTCTTGAAAATTATATCAAGACTAACTGAACCTCACATATTTTGCTCCCAATCTTAAAAGTTCAAGAGAGTTACCCTTCAAATATTCATACCTTCTGAATGGGGAAAGTACCTCCAAACCAAATCATGAAATGTGTTCATTGTGGGTTGAATTTAGCAGAAGTTTTCTGAAGGGATGGCATATAGCTAAAATATTTAAGCATGCCTTAGAGTATGCATAAAGAATATAATGACATGGATGCTGTGGAAAATGAGACATGCCAATCAAGTTTATCAATTAGATACCATGCAAACATGCCAGCTTAGAGTAATTATACCAATCTTTAGGAGACCAAATATGCAGGAGTTTCCAACATCCAAGAAAATCAAGAGGAATCCACATTTTTCTATGCTATTTAGATACATGTAATAAGAATTTAATGAAAAAATATAAAACAAAAAACATGATCAAGGACCAGACCAGCAGGTTTAATGAAAATCTTATGCCCTTCATAAACTGCCGGTATAACTTTAAAGCAAGGTCAATTAGTATAAGATCAAGATTAGTATGTGCTCAGGCTGAGTTGCGATTCATGTTAGTGACTAAATTCTTAAAACTTTGGCAGTGCATCTCCAATGCTAAGTTTTTCATTTGGACCTAACACTAGCCCTCTTACGGTGCTTTGTAATAACAAAACCAGTCAATGCATTTATATTTCAGTATTTTGAGAGTCAGTAATACAATCAACCCTATTATTCAAATGACAGAAAATAATTTGCATGCAAAACAAATAAAAATCGTGATCTTACAGGATGGAAGTTCAAAGAATTCACGGAATAGATGTCATTCCCATCCCTATGACACTTGAAAGTGAAGTTCTTACTTTGCTGTGCATCCTCTATGTGATGAACACCAACTCTTCCTTCAATGGATCCCACCTACAGGCAAAGCAGTTAAAATAAAATTAGATGCTATAAAATACAGAATAGTTCACAATATTTCAATAATGCTCAAAAAACAAGATGGTTGAGAACTATCCACAAACCCAAAGGCATAGCAATTGTCAAAATCAAGAAAAGTTGTCTTATTACAAATTTCACACTGAACCATTGCCTTATTCATTGAAGGAAAATAGTCATAACAGACAAATTTTGTTTCACTTACTTCCTAGAATCAGATCATAACAGAACTAGGTGGAATAAAATGCAAACATCCTGAAAAAGCAGACATCCAAATACAGCATACTACTACTTGCTTCGGAATAAAATGCGAACATCCTGAAAAAGCAGACATCCAAATACTGCATACTACTACTTGCTTCAGCGTTGAACAAACCAATAAGTACACTAGAAGCTGGTCCAACAGTAACATATAATCTTCACTTTGAGGTCACTCACTCTCAAATAGTCTGTCCCACAATTAACACAATCAAATATGCCTAGGACATGAAATTAATAAAAAATATGATAGTAAAAATTAAGAACCAATGCTATTATGGAATGTCCTACTTATATTCAAATAAATGACAATTAGGAAGGAAAGAATGCTATGAAAGAGAAGCAAAAATGCAATTTATACAGGAAACCCCTCAAGGGTAAAATCAGCTTTGGTAGTGGCAGTTGCATTTCTACTGAATCATTACTAGAAGCTAGACAAATATAATAAGTTGTAAATGTGTGGAATTCAAAGTGCCCCTTGATCCACTTGGTTACATACACACCATTAACTCTATGGCATGAATAAGAATAGAAATTCTACTTCTCAAAGTTACACAACACTCAAATCTACCTCTCACGATACAGTCCAACTCCCTCGTGTCCATAAATAAGTGTCGGCATGTTCTCCTAGTGCACTAGGAGGTCCCAAAAGCGGAACTGTAAGGAGAAACATCAAACTGTTTGCTTCAAATTCTGTCTACCAGCTGGCAGTTTTATAACCAACCCATGTTGGAAACCAATAGTTTTACTCTATCGTGTTTGCCATTTCTAAGAGTTGTAACTATTGAAAGTGATACCTTTAATAAGTTCTAATTTTTCTCTATGTACCTTGGGGACACATCCCTTGCAAAATTTGACCTGTTCCCTATAGGGGGCATTTTAGGGACACTAGGAAATGCCGCCATCCTCCCCTGCCCCCCAAAATCCCCAAATTTTCAAAAAGTTAGGAAACATTTTGATGATGTAAAAAATTAGACAAGGGATGGCAAGCCCCCTACGACCTAGCAAAAAACACTCATTTTTTTCTGAGGTAGATGAAGCAAGCCATTCATAACAGGAAACCTAATTTGGGATTTTTTATGAGTAGCATATTGGGCATATTGTGTTAAATTTGGGTGAACAGATTAAATGCACAGAAAATAATTCAAAATCAGAAACAATAACACAGCAGATACCCTGGGAAAACCCTCCTCTTGAGGGAGAAAAACCCAGCAACAAAGATCTCTCTTATATTTAATATAGCAGTGGTAACAATACACTTTACAATGAGGCCGAAACACAAGGCCAGAAATCAGTACCTTTACCAGATACAAAGAGCAGATACAGACCTCACTTTCAGACTGTATAATTCAGACCTTGCTTTAGACAGTAATTCTGACTTCAAGAATATTTGCACTCCAGTATTAGATAACATTCGAACTCAGAACTAGAAGGAGGTTCGCATTTGACATATTCGCCTTTAACAATATTCGCATCCTCTGATCTTTGATGATCTGCAATCTGCTAACAAATGATTCGCACTATCATACATGAAGGAATTCGCACTTTCCTAACAATGCGCACAAGAAGATCTTCGCACTGCATATGATCGCACTGAGACTTGTATTCGCATTTGATCAATATGATATATTCGCACTTTGATCATCAGATATATTCGCACTTGATCATATTAAACTTATGTGCATAACCAACTGCAATAGATGATTACAATGGATGAAACAATCTGTATATATACAAAGTACAAACGAATGAGAGAGACGTCTCTCTTCAAAACCTTCATGTCGGCCTCTTAAGAAATCGCCAGTCTTCTTAGATGAAAGTCGGCCTTGATAAATATTAAATGTCTTCTAAGATGAATTCGAATCTTCTCATGTCGGCCATACTATATGAAGATAATACAAAACAATAAATATAAATTAAATAGCCAACGGCTATCATTTAATTTATGTTCCCATGATAGAGCTGAGCTGGAAGGAACGACTGAAGCTGCTATATCATTAACACTCCCTCTCAGCTAGGGAGAGAACTTCCAGCTGCATAATACGAAACATCTCCATATGAGGTCCATCTGCCATCATTGCCTGCAATCAGATATAAAGAGAGAGGAATATCACCTCAACGTGATATTAGATATCGTCTCGATATCAACCATCAAATGGTAAGTACTAGTGTTCATCACTTGCGTGATGTTGTCACCTCAACGTGACTTTCACCATGGCTCTCCCAAAGGGTGAAACACAAGTACAAGATCATCACGGACTCTCTCCCGCGTGATGTTGTCATCAGAGTCACACATGACATCCACCACGACTCAGCTCAGAGGGTGGAAACAAGGGCTTTCACCTCAAGTTCTTCCGTCACAGAAGAAAATGCATTAAGAAGGCTCACTGATACTAAGACTCATACTCAGTCAAGGCTGGATTCTCCACCATACCAAGCTTATCTCGGAAGTATACAAACTTTATCCTGGGGAGAGGCTTGGTGAGAATATCTGTCGTCTGCTCATCAGTGCTAATGTACCTCAACTGTACAGCCTTCCGCAGTACCATGTCTCTGATATAGTGGTACTTGATCTCAACATGCTTGGAGCTGTCATGAAACACAGGATTGACAGAAGGCTTCACACAACTCACAATGAATAATAGTAGGCTCCATTGATTGTCCAAACAATCCCGCAAGGAGCTTACGAAGCCACACTGCTTCCCGAGTTGCCATGCAAAGGCACGCAATGTACTTTCATTCTACTGGCTGTACTCAATGCTTCTGAGAAGGCCTTCCTATGTACGGGAAGTATAAGCAGAGACAAAATTTGAAACCTTAACCCGAGAGGTGCTCTTGAATCTACAATGACACAACTTTGCTTAATCGGAATCCCGATTAAGAACCAAAGTAGCTCCAAGTCGCATCACAGTATACCTCAACCCATATCCAACTGTGCCACGCAAGTATCTCGGGATATGTTTAGCTGCAACAAGATGTATTTGTCTCGGATGACACATAAACTAGCTAAGTGCACTCACTGCATAGCAAATATCAGGTCTAGTGTTAACTAGATACATCAAGGATCCAATCAGCTGTCTGTACAACGTAGGATCCACCAAGTCTGAACTAGCTGCAGCCTCCTTCAATTTATGAAGATTGGTCTCCATAGGAGTAGACATGGATTTGCAATCCATCATGCCAAATCTCTTAAGTATATCAATGGTGTACTTCCCTTGACTTAGAATCATACCATCTGACTTCTGCCGGACTTCTAAACCAAGGAAGTAATGCATGAGCCCAAGGTCCTTCATCTCAAATTTAGAAGTTAAATCCTTCTTACATTCAAGAATCAGGTGATCTTCTCCAGTGAGGATTAGATCATCAACATATAAAACCAAAATTAGTGCATCACCATTGATTACCTTGAAGTAGAGATTTGAATCAGCATCATTCTTCAAGAAACTCAAGCTTGATAGATACTGATCAATCCTTTCGTACCATGCACGAGGAGCCTGCTTAAGACCATACAAGGCCTTCTTCAGCTTGCAAACATGAGACTCCTTCCCATGAATCTCAAATCCATAGGAGGGTTGCTCTATATGGAAGCCTCTTCCTCAATCCTCCATTGAGAAAGAACATCTTCACATCCATCACGGTGAATCTTCCATCCTCTAGACAGCAATGGCAATGATGGTTGATAGAAGTGTGAAATAGCGGGGAGCAAAATCTCATCATAATCAACTCCCTCTTTACGAGAAACCCACGAGCCACAAATCTTGCCTTGTACTTCTCAATGCTTCCATCAGAGCATGCTTAATCTTGAATAGCCATTTAGAAGATACCACCGGACTTGCCCACCGGGTCTAGGAACAATATCTAAACTCATTTTTAAGAATTGTTGATACTCCTCTATCATAGCATCTCTCCAAACTTGGGGACTAGATGCTTCCTCTCAACACAGGAAGGCTCAGATTCTATAATTTGACTCATCAAGGCAACATAATTGGAGAACTTATGTGGCCTTTTGCTTTCTTTGAATGTGCCTCTAGGAGCTGCAAAGCTTTCAGCCTCTTGCATAGTGCGACTAGCCCATAGAGGTCTCTTTCTCCCAATAACAAGGTCAGTAGGTCCATCAGTAGGTTCCAAGGGTTCAACTGGATCGAGATCTTCCTTTGGTTCCATAGTCTCCCTCTGAATCTCAGGAGTATGGTCAACTTCCATGTCCTGAGGAGACTCTTCATTATCAATCTCCATATGAATCCCTCTGGATCTCCTGAATGCAACATCTTCCTCAAATGTGACATCCCTACTGATCTCTATCAACTTCTGACCTGGAATGTAAATTCTGTAAGCTTTTGATGTCTCGCTGTAGCCCACAAATATTCCCTTCTTGCCATAAGGCTCCAGCTTGGTTCTCTTTTCTTTGGGAACATGAACATAGACGGGACAACCAAAGATCCTCAAGTGACTGACTTCAGGCTTCTTCCCTGTAAAGGCTTCTTCTGGAGTCATATTCTCCAAGATCTTATGAGGACTTCTGTTCTGAACATATACAGCTGTCCTGGAAGCTTCTGCCCATAGGAAAGTTTGCAAATCTTGATCATGGATCATGGCCTTTGCTACTTCCACAATCGTTTTGTTCTTTCTTTCTGCAACACCATTTTGTTGAGGATTATAGGGAACACAAAGCTCCCTCTTAATCCCTGCATCAATACAAAAGTTTCGAAAACTACTAGAGGTGTATTCTCCACCATTGTCAAATCTGAGGACCTTAATTCGTTTACCTGAAAGATTTTCTACCAAAGCTTTAAACTCTTTAAACCTATCCAATACTTCCTCAGATTCTTTAGATTTCAAAAAATAAATCCAAGTCTTCCTAGAGTGATCATCAATGAAAAGAACATAATACAAAAAACCACTCGAAGAAGGAACGGACATAGGACCACATAAATCAGAATGAATTAGATCTAAAATACACTTAGATCTATTTTCTCTACTATGAAAAGGGGCTTTTATATTCTTACCTAATGCGCAGCCCTTGCATGTACCTTTGTGCTCCTGGTTGAATTTAGGAAGGCCTGTCACCATCTTCTCCATAATAGGTAGGGCTCGGAAGTGTAAGTGAGCCAATCTCCGATGCCAAAGATCACAAAGACTAGAAGAGTCATGAACCAACGCTTGAAGAGAATGTGAGCAAACCTTGTAGAGGTTATCATATCTAACTCCAATTACTTGAGCATCCTTGAAGCTAGAGTTCTGCATCCACACTAGAACTTTGCCTTTGGAGAAGGCAACTTGATATCCTTTATCTTCCAAAGCTGAAATAGAAATAAGATTACGCTTGATTCCGGGAACATAAAGAACATTACCCAATTGAAACGATATGCCGGAATCCAAATGAAGTGTGGAGTTCCCAATTCCTTTTACGGAGTAGCTGGCATCATCTCCAATGATGACTTGTTCAGAGGATTCCTTTTCCACCAAACTCGATAAGTGCTCCTTGAAGCCGGTTATGTGACGAGAGGCACCACTGTCGATTATCCAAGTGTTGGTGTCGGAAGGTACACTGCTTGATAATGTTGAATGGGACAGATATTCACTTGAGTCCTCAACCTTCAAATCATACACCATCTTGACAAACTAAACAAATGAGATAATCTGAGTGCAATAATCTGATCACGATCCTCAAACCCGCTCTGATACCATGTTAAATTTTATGTGAACAGATTAAATGCACAGAAAATAATTCGAAATCAGACAAAATAACACAGCATATACCCTGGGAAAACCCTCCTCTTGAGGGAGAAAAACCCAGCAACAAAGATCTCTCTTATATTTGATGTCACAATGGCAACTTTACATATTACAATGGGGTCTAACACAAGACCGATATTCAGCACTGGCAAGATGAAAAGAACATATAACAGTCTGCCAATTCGTACCTGTTATATATGAATTGACTGTCTACAAAAGTAGCATTTGACAGTACTCACAAACACTAATGGTTCTCAACCTGTTAGATATGAATCCGCATCATAATGCTTCGCACTGATCTTCACCCTTGAGTACTTGACATAGTTCGCACTTAACACAGATCCGATATGGCAGAGTTCGCAATCTCTTATTCGCACATGATAATTAGTTCGCACTTGATACAATATTCGCACTTGATAATACAGAGCTGAGATGAAAATGATCGAGCTTCTCTAGATGATTACAAAGGACGAATCAAGGTGAATAAATACAAGTGAATGGGAGAGACACATCCCTCAAAGACTTTCAAGTCGGCCTCTAAGAAATCACAAATATTCTTTAATGATAGTCGGCCTCAAATAAATATTAAATGACTTCTAAGAATTTCGAATTCTTTTATGTCGGCCATAGTATGAAATACAAAACAATAAATATAAATTGAATAGCCAACGACTATCATTCAATTTATGTCTTCCACAAAAGAGGTGAGCTGGAAGGAACTACCGAAGCTGCTATAACATTAACATGTTTATCTGTTATATTATAGATGCACATTTATAATTTACATGATTGTGAAGACAAAGGCTGTTATGGAAGTTGAATTTGTTGACCTTCCATGTTTGACGCTTCATCTTCCAATGGCTAGGGTTCTAGTCATGTATTGTGTTGACAAGTGGCATGTCATGAAATGGCTCTATAAAATGCATGAGATTGTTGCGTGGTGCTCTGAGATGTTGCATGATGTTTTGTGCTGAGTTTTGGATTGTACAATCTACATATGCTGATGTGTGGTGAGAAATGTAGAGTTGTTAGTGAAGATGTGCAACATGATCCTTGGTGTTGTCCAGATGGTGCATGATACAAAGGGCTGTCCATAAGCTAGTTGATGGCTTAGGAATTTAGAAACTTTGTTCCTAGTGTTGCGTTGGTGGCACATGAAGCAAGGAGTTGTGCATAGATCATCAAGACCATAGCTATAATTGGATTTACTTTCCTCCCATCATATAAAAATATAGTCTAGTTAAACTCTCATCAAAATTATATATTTGGTTCTAAAATAGTTTCTTATAGTTTGTAATGCCCTGACTTTTACATTAGGACATTACTAGACAACAAATGGGCTAACAATTTTTTCGTGATACAATTGCAACACAAATGTGTCATAATGCGTGCATATGCACCAAAGATGCCACAACACAATGACACTCAAGAATGCAATGTCAATGTACAAAGCATGATTGTACATGCAAAATACTTAACATGATTGTGAGATGAACCCATTGTGACAATCAAATGAGAAGGTAGAGTTTCCTTTAATAGGATGGTAGGGTACTTGGCTGCTAACATTGTCTCTCAAAATGAGTTACAATGAAATGTAATAGCCTAACTGATCTATAGTTATAAAATAAACTATAAACTAACTTTTAGCTGATTTGCAACTATATATTTTTTTAAAAAACTAGGGTTTTACAACTAATCCTCAAGATGTAACTAACTTCTAATTGTTTTTTAACTGATGTTAGTTGAAAAGAACTTCTAACTGTTCACAATAACTCATAATAGAAAAATTGTCAAACTAGGGCTTGCAAAGTATTTTAATCAATTCAAGAATTCAATATTTAAACAGAATGAAAATAACTGACTAACTATATTTGCTAATTCATCAACGAACATTTTCATGAATATACAACTGCATATAGTAAATAATCCTTAAAAATGGACAAGCAATACCTGGAATGGAGCACGAAAGAGTTTGTTATTTGACATCATCTTCAAGCATAAATGCTTGAGCTACTTCATCATTTGGGGAAAAGGGATTATCATCAAGGGCTTTACTGCCCAACCAAGACCTACTAGTCTTCCCATGTTCTTCAACTGAAGAAACCCAACCCTTCTCGAGGGCAATTCAACAAGGATCAAATGTCATCATGTCTTTGAGCCTGGTGTCCATGCACCTATACTGTTGGTCGATCCCTCCTCTGTAGGTTCCTCCTATCTAGAAGGATCATACTGATCAGAGAATATCTGGAACATGGAAACTGACTTTTGCCTGATAGGCATCTACCTTGGCCAAGAATTTTTACTTGCTTTTGGCACCACTGTGCCGGTTTCTCTGGCACTATTGTGCCGATGCCTTTGGCACTACTGTGCCGACATCTCTAGCACTATTGTGCCGTCAACACACACCCTTGCTCGACATGATTGCTTCTAGATTAGGTTTCTTATTTCATGTATCATTGTTGACGTAGCAAAATATTCTTAGGTTCATAACCATACGGTTTGTTGTTTGTGTTTGAATTGGATCTTTTCTTTAAAAAAGATCAACTGATGTCTCAATAGAGAGAGTGAGAAAAAGATTATTGATTAGTTTAAGTATTCACTTATATTTTCAATATCAGCACAAAGATTAGTTAAGGATACTATATACTTTTTCAGATCAGACCAATAAGAGTGGAGAGATTTGTATTAAGGCAGAGTGGTAACATACGAGATATCCAAGAAGACTTGATTATGCACAAATTCAAATGACCTAAATTGCAATACCAGGCTGACATATTGAAAAAAAAAAGAGCTCTTAACGGATAAGTTCAGGATAAAGAAGATATTACCATCCAAAATAATGCTGCTGCAACAGGGTTTAAGGTTAAGTGTGCTTCCAGTTTGTTTACAAAGTAACTACAAGGTATATTGTTTTTCCAAGGCTTGGAGATTTACATTGGAGATATGGCATCACAAATTCAATGGTATAACATTAGAGATTAGTTGTCCAAAGACAAGTTCCTAAGGCTACGAGGACATAAAAGATAATGAATGAATTAGTCAGCATTAAAATATTAAAGGTAAAGGAATGCAGGACACTAGACGAAGATTTTCTTAGATATCGAGTAGTAAGAGATTCAGTATGCAGCATCAGGACTTTAATTCCTACAGGAAAGGAGATACCTAATGCCATAATGATGATGAAAATAAACCTAACATATTTATAGATTCCCATATTCATCACAATCAGAGAAGAATGCATTTATCTTTCAACATATAGAAATTACGATCAAGGTCCAGATTATAATATGGAAACATATTATGAGGAAAATACCAATAAAGGTACAAAACGTGCCTAGCTGCGTCTGAGATTGAATGAATATGAAGAATCCTTTGCTCGATTATCAGCTACAGATGGCACGCGAATTCCTCGGCTCGATTCAAGTGAAACCCCGTACTAACAGGAGGTAGTTTGAGAGAGAGTCATTCTTAGGAAGTTTTTGACTCCAAAGATGATGCTAGACTCTTCAAAAAGGTACTCAACGACGAATGAATAAGTGGAACCCTAGCTATGGCGGAGAGAAGGTACTGAGAAAATTCGACTAAACAGAAAGAAGAGTTTTCCCGATCATTTTTCCCAAGAATAAAAAGATGATCAAATGAGAAGAATAAGTTTTCGATGGAGAGGCCGACACTTAAGACATTGCCTTTCTGAATTCCCATTGTGGCTTCTTGAATTCCAGGCGTTTTTCTTCGAGCACAAAGATAATGGTGGAGTGCTCTGTCTCCTTAACTCGTCGGGCCTTCTCCCGCACAACTTCCACAACCCGAAATGTGTTTCATTTGCTTTAATGTATATAATACCCTTATATTATTATTATTATTTGAACTTTAATATTTAAACATTTATAATTATATTATTATATTAAAATACCCTTGTTAAGTATTTATATTTTATTTTTGACTCTAATAATCAATATTTATTTTACCAAGGCCAAGGTTATATCTTTGCGTTGTCATACACTACCCAGAGTTTGATGACAAATAGACCCTTGTCAACTGCGTCCTCTCCCTAATGATAGCCCCTTTCCCTTCGTGCGATGTCGATCCTGCAACCACTTGACACAGGAAACTAGAGTTAGACCATTCCTAACGCATTAATTCACATTTACATATAATATCATTATCATCATTATCATCAAATACATCCGCATATTTAAATAATCATTCACATTCACATTTTCAGTTACAAAAATAAAACAATTATTTAATCCATTATTTCACGCTCACATGAAAGGAAGTTATAATAACAATATTAGCATCCATGATTCCATTATCATAACATATTAAGTCTTTGGGGGATGTAACATGAAACACCATTGTCTTATTCAAAGGAAACCCTAAGCACTGTCTCTTACAATACAATCCATGATACATTCTCATATAAAAAACAATGGAACAATCAAATATGAGGATACTTACCTATGAGCTAGAATGATAGGGAGATCTTATATCTCACCCTAGTCCAAAAAGAGATAGTTGTTTTCACTTAAGGGTGCAACTATGACTCAAATAGGTGAAAACTGAAAAAAGACATTAAATATCACCAAACCAAGATGACAGGGAAGATATGTAGACCCCAAGTGTCATCTTTGGTTTAGGAAAGTTTTTTGAAAATTAACATTTACTGTTCATCATGATAGAATCATCCGTTTTACCACAAGCAAAATGTTCTTGGCATTTCTGCAATCATGTAATGTCTTGTGCGTGAAGGGCTAAACCCTAGCGGATGTAACCCGTCGTGCTGGAAAGCGTGTTCTTGATAACTAGATGGTGGGGCTCCACGACCACGTGTCCATTGTGCTCGTGGCTTCAATGCCATCACCTCCGAGGCTGGTGGGATGCAAACCTCACCCTTAACACCCTAGGTAGCCGTCCTCACTACTAGGTTGGGCCTTAGTGGTTTAGAGCCAAGGTCTTGAGGTCAAGCCTTGCGGAGCGTGGTGGGCTGTAATGTCTTGTGCGTGAGGGCTAAACCCTGACAGATGAAACCTGTTGTGCTGGTAGGCATGTACTTGATAACCAAATGGTGGGGCTCCACGACCACGTGTCCACTGTGCTCGTGGATTCTATCCCTTCACCTCCAAGGCTGGTGGGATGCATACCTTACCCTTAACACCTTGGATAGCCACCCTCACTACTAGGCCAGTCTTTTGGTGTAGTGGTTGGGCCTTTGTGGTATTAGAGCCAGGTCTCGATGTCGAGCCTTGCGGAGCGTGGTGGGCTGTAATGTCCCGTGCTTATGAAGGGCTAAACCTCGACAAATGTAACCCGTCGTGCTAGCAGGCGTGTACCTAATAACCAGATGGTGGGGCTCCACAACCATGTGTTTGTTGTGCTTGTGGCTTCTAGGCTTTCACCTCCGAGGCTGGTGGGATGCAAACCTCACCCTTAACACCCTGGGTAGCCGCCCTTACCTACTAAGGCCCAACCACTACACCAAAAGACTGGCCTAGTAGTGAGGGCCATAATTGATGTTATAGGTGTTTGTCGATAAAGAGGATATATATGTAAGATCCTTTTCGGTGTTTTGAGATGTATGTATGTATGATGAATATCAGTTGATGCGAATTGTGCGAATATAAGGCGAATGCAGAGCAGAGCAGAGTGTTAGTGCAGATCAGTATGAAGTGTGTGAATTCTGTATCTTGAGCTTCAATGGAACTGTAATTCATGCATATGTTAGATGCAACTGTAACGGTTCAAATCTTGGCTGTGTGCCACAATCTCTTCTATCTTTTCTTCCTTCACTGGGTAGTGAGTCCACTTGGACAGTGAGTCCATCTACATCAAGCACTTATGTAATATCTTACAACCTGTTATGATATATTGTGAGCTAATCCTCACCGTAGTTTTTCCCATTTTGGGTTTTCCACGTAAAAATCTGGTGTTCATGTGTTATGTGCTTTAATGGTTGCTTTCATGTTTTCCTTTCCTGCTGCAAATTGAATATGCTATGTGGAAAGAATGTTTAAATGTTTAAGTGGTTTAAAAGAATACTGATTCTCCCCCCCTCTCAGTATTCCAGGTGTTCAACAGTAATCAGTCATAATAATTCTCTCTCCTTTGTTCTTTCCTTCTAGATCTACCTTCCTTATATACCTTATCTTGCTCAAGGGACACAACCTTTCATATGCTGGTTGACCATTCTTAACAACTTAATCTTTATTTAATGCCAGTTTGGTGTAATATTAATTATATTTATTGATTTCTTTTGAAACATAGGCTGCAGACATTTAGGAATTAAATGGGACATTACATTGTCATTTTGAGACTCGATCATATTTTCTCTTTTTATATTCAATCACATTTTTCATTGATGAATGCTCATGCTTATGGATATCTATATTATCATGGATGTCTTATGGATGTTTATAATATCATGATTGGCTGATCATTCAAAGATAATTGTCAGTGCTGACCATAATTTGTTAGGAATTATAGTGCATGACATAGAATAATGAAATAAACAATAAATTAACATGTTAATGTTAATTTATTATATGTTAGCTTTTAGTTATGAGTTAGTTGGTAGTTAGTGGTTTGGGTAGTTAATAAGTTAGAAGACTTTAGAAAATCATTGCAATGTAATCATTTGTGTGTTGTTGATGAATGAAGAATTTACAATTTTATGGGTTTGAGCCTTTGGCTCACTCTTGTCACCATTTTAATATAATCAAGACTCTACTTCACAAACCTGTCTAAAAGTATAAGCCCTTTAGCATGAAACTTTACAATGACAGCCCCCGACAATTGAAAGCTTTCATTGATGCTAGTCGCTTTCCAAAACATGCTTTTAGCAATAATCTCTCACTTGAAATGTTGTTGCTGAACCCTCTTAATGAGCCAAACAGGGTGAAAATCTTGTGTTGATGTCTATTTGGGGATATCCTAGAAAAGAACTGCTTTGTAACTAAGAGGTTTATCTTAGAGTGTGCTGTTTCTAAAAAACAGCCAGTTCTGTGCTTTTATTGGACTGTCAAATGTGGTTTTCATGAACAGGAAATCCAGTGTTATATTCATCTGAGATATTATCTTTATTCTTAGATATACATGCTGTGTTACTTTAGTTGCAATGTGTCTGAAAGGGATTTTGGTTGGAGCTATTTGTGGTGTTAATTTTATGATTTGATCTTTTTCTGATGTATAATGTGCACCAGGTATTGGCTCTTCTGGGAGGGAGTACTGCAGTTAATGATAAAAGCACAACAATAGAAAAGCCAAATGGTTCTACCAGGCCTGTTGCTGTCGAGATGCCGGATTTAATAGACACTGGTGAAATGGACCTGCTTGCAACTGAAAATCCTTCACAAGTAAAACTTAATGAAACTACAATGTCACCTATGGTGGACTTATTGGGTGATAATATTCAATCTGTTACAGAGGAAAGAAACACTATATATAAAGAAGAGGACCCTTTTGCTGGCTTGTCTATTCACGCCGATGTAACTGAAGTCAGTAACTCTAGCAGTAATCTTTTTTCTGGTCTGGTTGTCGGTACTGATAGTGAAATAGAAAATGAAGTGAGTAGAACTCCGTTCGAGGAAGAAAACAATTTTTTTAGTGATTTTTCTCAAAATGTAGAGCAACATCAGAGCAAACCTCCTTCACAGTCTGAAAACTTGGATGATCTATTTAGCTTTCTATCAGCGAGTCAACCTTTTTCAGATGGTAGTCAACAGGGAGAACAAATCAATGCTGGAAATGTCATTTCTAATGATCCACAAGCAGGATTACAGTTTCTTCAGCAAAATCCTCTAACAGGGTATCAGGCTTTTAATACTGCACCAAGTTCTCAGATAATGGGTGGGAATTCACCTCTTCTATCATCGGTTGGCCCTATAAACAACCTCCCACAAAATATGATGATGCCTCAAATGTTTCCCTTACAGTCAATGAACTTTGGACCCATTGGAAATCCACTTGCACAGCAGCAACTACTAGCTGCAATGGCTAATTTGCAGCGTTTTGGAATGGGAGTAAATTCAGATTCTGGAGGTCTTTTGCAGACTGATTCTGGAATTGGCAAAGGGTCTTCTCATATGTATCCAGATGGCTTTGATTTTTCGAGTGATCCACTGTCTAGTCGTGTTTTAAGTGCAGAAAGCTCAAGAAAAGAGGAGAAAACAAGGACCTTTGACTTTATTGCAGTAAGTTTAAAATATGAAAGGAATTGACAACAAGGATTACTTTCTGCTTATTTAAGATGTTTTGGTTTGTCCATATTTGCTTATAAGTTTTAAGTATAAGAAACAAGTCTTATATCATCTAAATCATGTTGAAGTTCCTAGATTCCATGCTGCTGGCAGAATTTGTTAAATTGAGTACATAGAAGGATCTTGTGTGTTGTAAATTTGTAAATTGTAATTGATCCTAGCCTTCATGTTCCTTATAGAATCTTCTGTGAACAATTGTAATTGCTTGGTATCAAATATAGAAGTCAAGTTCTTTAATGAGTTTCTTGTTGCATAAGCCTGTTCTTAGTGAGTTGTTGCCAGGGAGTCAAACTGCGTGTAGTAATATACTAGAGACCTACTTCCTTGACCAGCTACCTCTATCCTGGATACCAAGATTGAAATTATTTTCATCCAAAATAAGAACAGTTTTTACTTGAACCTAAACCAATATCAATCATCAAATGATTGTTCCCATGTGGGCAGCCAACAATCATGAAAGTTTTTTGAAATCTTTTTTTCTTACTAATATTCTTTTGTATTTACTATTTTTTTGGTTCACAATAAAGTTGAAAAAATATCTAGATTATGGAGTTTGGACTCAGATTTAGGAGGGTTGTTGCAAAGCCTGGGATATGCTTTGTAACAATGGAAAAATCTTAAATATAAATAATTTTAGATGTTACTCATGTTAGGTAAAACTATAGCTAGAATCAATGAAATATAAATATAATGTTCACTTTTAAGACTTGGTTGGTATGGATTACTACTTCCTTTTACCCTCAATTTTAATGGACCTAACTGAGGAATTCAATATCCAGTTTTCCACCAAAATGAACCATATCTCAGTAACAGAGTGCCCTAAATCTCTGGACTACACCCCTGAATTAACAGGTCCATAAGGCTGCATTTTTAGTTCTTTTTAATGTTCGAGGACGTATTATTATCTTAGCTTTTCTTATCATGAGACCACTTTACCATTTCAATATGTTAGCCCTCCGTCTATTTGTTGAGTTCTTATTAGTGGGAAATACCCAGGGTCTATATTTTGAGTTCTGATTAGTGGAAAATGCAGATCATGGTAGGTAAGTATTGGCAAAATTACTTATGTGAAATTGGATGAAGGTTCTAATGATTTGTACATAGATAAGCTGTGTTATTGAAGATGCAAGTCCATAATTACATTGGTTTATTTCCTTGCCGATGCAATTGCTGTAGCAGTGGCAACATTAAACCTAGATTGCTAATTCTTTTACGTTTGTCTTGTCGTGTGCTAAGAAGGAAATCAACTCTTTAATAGTGGGTAGCAAGCTCACTTCAAAATTTTATGGAATATCAGCAACATGATCTGTGAATAAGTTCTAAAAATTTAAATGAACCATGATTTATACTTTTTTACCATAGTAATTGTGCATTATTAATCATTTTAGACTTCAGAGTAAATGCTGTGATTTCCAGTGCAAATTTATTGCTTGATGGAACTTTGTTGGAGTTCAATGAATCATTAAATCAATTATTAAGTTGCCTCCGGATAGTACATTTCTAGACCATACTGAAATTTTATATTATGAGTTTTTGGAAAGATCTGTGTTAAAATAAAACCAAGAACTTCCAATTTTTTGGATCTGGACGTCTGACCCATCATCAGGAGAAAACGATACAAAGTATGGATGTAAGGTGTAAATGCAAGTGTCCATATAGAGATAACCAGGTGAAATAGCTCCTGAAGTATCCATAAGGACCTTAATCCAGGTAGTAACCTTTCTTGTGGAGAAAGATAAATGCATTAAATGCAACGCATTGAGGAAAGTGTTTGAAAAAGTCAAATGTGCAAGAAAACATTGTGCCTCAACATTATAGATAATACTAAAGAGGAAACAAAATGACTACTACTTAATTAAAATTTTAGCTTCGGTTCTTGGTGACAAATAAGTTATACCTTTTTAGCTTATCATTCCTTATAACATTATTTTTTAGTAGCTTTGACGTAATGAAGGTACCTGCACTTTACATTTGAATTCTTCTGCCACCTCATCTGGCAACTAACCGTAGTTCCATGGAGTCTCAGAATCAGGGGACAGGGAGACCAAGGGCCTAGGTTTGGAGATAGTGGGGGTATATGGTATTTCAAAATTAGCTTTAAAAAAGGCTAAGTTGCTGGTCCTGGTCCAGGAAAGGGTATGATGGTAAGG
Source organism: Sequoia sempervirens (assembly GCA_007258455.2). Classification (NCBI taxonomy): domain Eukaryota; kingdom Viridiplantae; phylum Streptophyta; class Pinopsida; order Cupressales; family Cupressaceae; genus Sequoia; species Sequoia sempervirens. The sequence goes on along the minus strand of VDFB02383044.1, from coordinate 2,436 downwards.
CATCCCGCTTTACCCACCACCCCATCCTTGGTATGGGTATGGGTTCATATATATATTCGTAATTACTAATTTGTAAATATATATATTCATTATATATAAATATTTGTGTCCCATGGGGACATTTCCTTGGCCCATAAACCCCTGTAGCCATCCCCAATGGCATTTTGGGTACAACAGGATGGCAGGGGATGGCCATTGGCTGTTCCCAAAAATCTTCAAATCTTTGAAACATTTCTGAAATGTTTTGCAGAAATAGAAAATGCCACAGGGATATTTGGCTGTCCCTGAGATAGCCAGGGAAGACTGCGACATCCCTTGACCATCCCAGGGAGGGCCAGACATCCACAACAGCAAGGCAAGTTTTAGAATGTTAAAAAAGTAAACAAATTATTCATGACATCAAAAAAGACTGTTAAATTATTAAATCCATCGGGACAGCATTATAACAGCAGTATAATTTGACAGCATTATAACAGCGGCAACAAATATATCATGACAACAGTAACAGCAATAAAATTAATCATGACAGCAGTGACAGCAGGAACAGTTGAATAACAGCAATAAATATATCATGATTCAGATTCATAGCTAATGATATAAGTTATATAATATATAACAGTCAACACTAACAGCAATAATTAGAATTTTTGATTTCATTGTTAAAACTTTAAACTCAAGTGTCAAACTTCAAAATTTTTGATATGGTATTAGAGTCGGATATTATTGTCAGTTGCAATAGAGATTAAAGGTGCATTGGCCATTGTCTGGTACAGTGTGGTATTGTGTGAGAAATGTAGACAAACAATTTTTTTGGGAATCTGGTTGGCATGCAGGGTTTTGCAGACCATGTCCAGCATCATTTTAATAGTGTCATGTTGTAATGCTGCTGTTATACTGCTGTCCATTAACTTGTAGAAATTTGAGTCTCTCTCTCTCTCTCTCTATATATATATACTCTCTCCTAGATATATATATATATATATAGTGTTATTTGAGACCTGTCCCTGGCCCTGAAATGTCCCGACAGGGATGGCAGCAGTACTATGTTTATCATCACATAATGAATTCTGAATTTTGAATGCATATTGAGTATTGACAATGAATTCTTAACACAAATGTTATATGCTAAGTTTCTATAATGTATATATGCATGCTTTATCCATGTTTTCATATGAATTTTTAAAGTTACCCTATATATTTTAAATTTTTCTATATTTTATATAGCCGTTCCCCTGCCGTCCCCAAATTTGGCCTGAAAAATCAGAAACTTGGGGACTCGTTCCGCCGTCCCCTGCTGTCCCCTTCCCGGAAACTTTGGGTAACACTCTGACTCTCTATAAATATAATATATACTCTCTCTCTCTCTCTCTATATATATATATATATATATTGTTCCACAGTGTTTTGAAGATGAGGACAGTAGGACGGCAGGGGACACATTTCAAGGATGGTCTTCTGGGGGCCATTTTTTGGAGTTGGGGAGGGGAAGGCATTATAAATACATACATGCATATAGAGAGAGAGAGTATACATATATTTATTGAAAAGAAGACTATAAACATATAATAATAATTCATATATTTACCCAATTAGACGAAAAATCAATGATCATTCATATTTATTGATATATTATGCAGATTATAAATTAATATATAACCTACTAAAGGTCAAACTTACATATTTTTTAAGGTCAAATTAATATAATATATATTCAGGATCAAACTTCTTCAAAGAAATAATAATTTGATCAAATTATGTATATTCTAGAGTAATATATATTTAGGATCAAACTTATATAAACTTTTCAAATATCTTAAAGGTTGATCTAGAAATTTGCAGACAAAATCACAAAATAATGAGCTACATTAAAGATAAATCGTTCATGAAGGAAAATTGTTTGGGAAGGGAAATCATTCATAAAATCGAGCCACAAAAAATCATAACAGAATCACATGGAAAATTAGGCAAAAAATCATGATAGAATCACATGAAATCTATAGAGAATGCTTAGGTTGGGCCTTGGGTGAACCCAAACTCATCCTGACCCTGTACTTGAGCTCGATGAAGACATGCTCTTCCTCTTGCTCTCACTCATAGTTCACTTTTTCTCAATGCAATAAAAACTTGATAGTAATTGGATTGATTGAGGGTGAGATATCTTTTTATGGGTTTTGGAGTGTTTAGGATGTGGATGGGGCCAAAAGAACATTTAGGGTTAGCACTAGTGGTCCACTTAAAAAAAAAAATTCTTCTATAAAAAAAGCTCACTTTTTTGACTGTTCAGGATTGGGGGACGAGTGCAGGTTTCTGAAATTTTCAAGGGACGTGGGTGAGTTTCCTCGAGGTCTTGGGGATGTCCTAACGTCTCCTCGATGTACCCATCATGTGGGGACACACTTAAAACATTCCCTATCTGAGGGAAATATCTTGGGGATT
>VDFB02383043.1:0-32139 GCA_007258455.2 Sequoia sempervirens | reverse complement strand
AAAAATCAAATTATTCAAGTCACACGCAAGTGTGTAAATCAACAAATTTAGCTCACAAGATTAAATATGAACCACAGGCTGGTAGAACAAAAAATATTATTAAATATTTATGTTGCATAATACAATTTAATTATTTCATGGTAGGTTCCCTCATTATGAATAATTATGGGTAATATATAGTTTAAATATGAGGGACTTGGCACTTAGAATTTACCTTTCTTGAATTCACCTATTTCTTCCACACTCATTACACCCATCAAATACATCTAAATTTTATAACTAAAACAAAATAATATTGCACAACCAATTATATAAGTATCCATATGACATAAGTAAACATTAAAAATTTGATCAAATAACACATTCACAAGTAATATAATCTACATTTATGTACACTCATTAATTTTTTAGTAAACACAAATCATTACAAAATCTAGAAAATACAACATGAGCTATTATAATAATAATAACTAGATAAATAACAAAATTCATGATATCCAAAAATAAATTTGTACAACACACTCTTAAAAATTTAGGATATTTAAACCTTGAAAAGAACTTACATAATTTCATTTTTGTATATTTATGTTTCATAGAAGAGTATATGCTCTTAATAATATGATCTATGTATTTGCAAACAAATGATAGGTTTTAGCATCATTTATGATAGAATAGAAAGATGATATTGTTGTTGCCATTGTAAGAAGAGAAAATATAATCACTATAAGATAATGCCATATTGTTTCACAAAAGTTATTTTTTGATCCCTTCACCTAATAAAAGAACACACAAATATTAGTTCAAATGTATTAACATTGAGATAAAATATTATTTAATTATTCAATTATTAAAATATTAAATAAATATAAATCAATATTATAAATTTAGAATATTTTACCTTTAAGATTATTAAGCTTGGAAATATAAAAGTTAATGGAATGAGAGACACAGAGCCCATCAAGTTGACAAAGTCTCCTAAAAATGGAAATATCGCTGCAACAAAAGTATTAATGGTAAAATATATAAAACGTAGGGAAAATCGAATAAATATGTTGTATGAAGAAAACTCTTTCTCCTTGATACGAGAAAATTTTGTATCTAGAGTTTCATGTATAGGACTACAAAACACCTACATACAAAAGAAAACATATTAAAGTCTTAAGTAATTTAAAAATTAACATTTTTTTTTCTAATCATAATATTTTTAAAAATAAATTTAACTAATTTTTATTTCAAACCTTTTCAACGTAATCTTAGTAATCATTTTTAATAAAAAATTATAATTTTTTCATATGTATTTAATATAATTTAGACAAAAAGAAATAATTTTTTTTTTTAAACTGTAAATATCAAAACAATATTTAATATATAAAATACATAAACTATATTTATAATTTTAAAATAAAATATTATAAAGTTTCTTTCTAGATAGTTTTAAAATTTATCTTAATTTAAATAAAGAAAAATATGAAAAATAATAATCAATATAAGACCATTTGAAGAGTTTAGCTATCATTGTTAAAATTATTTTTTATTTATTTTATAATTTTAATTTTTTTTGGTCTAATCTGTGTTTTTATTTTTAGGCATGCAAAGATTATCTTTTAATGTGTTCTCTTTTATTTAGACATTCACTTTTTGTTGAAATTTTTGTAGGACTTATTTGACACTTGTTCATGAAACCTTGTGTAAGTTAAAGAGTCACAATATCTCATAAGAGTGCTTGGGTAGTAGGGGCCACTTGCATGATACTTATTTAAATTGTATGTTTGATGTTAATATATGTGTCAATTACATTGAATAGAGGAATCATGTGTAAAGGATTTATCCTAAGGATACAATTTTGCATTCTTAACTTTATGATGTGGTCTTAAGGAGCATAGTTAATTATTCTACTTGCTTCATTCTTTGATTGTCTTAAAGGATGATACTATTGTGTATAGCATGAAAAAAATTCACTCTTGACAATTTCACACCATATTTTTTCCTCCTTAATTTGTTGGATCTAATTGAGCACCTAATTTCCTAAATTATGCATTTTGGGGCCCATTTGCACCACTTTCCAATAAATTGCAAGCATTGAACAAATGCATCCAATCATGATTTTTACCCTAACACTTAATGTCCTAGAAAATAGGGCTAGGACCCATACACCCTTGGGCGTATGGCCCCCTTATTTTATTGAGGACCAATTTTTAGAATGTTGGTGTTAGAATTGTAATATAAAAATTTCAAATTGCAATGTCAACTTTTGGGATTTATTTTTTGGTAAATTAGCATAATTGCATACAAATACCTAGTTATTTGAAATCTAAGTGAAATGATTGAGAAATTATTATTGTCAAGAGCATTGAAGATCAATTCAAGAGTAGCATTTTAGTGATTTATTGCAGTAATTCAAGATATAACATCATGCCAAATCCTATGTGTGTTCATGTTATCATTGTTTTTTAAAGGCCAACACTTTTTTAAGTCTCCAAAGCATTCAAGAAATCAAGAAAGCAAGATCCAAGACCTTGAGGTGATATGTATGAATTCAGTCCTTCAAGGAATCCATTGAAGGGTGTGGAAACACTTACACAGGGTTTGACTGAGGAAAGCCCCTAAATGGCACAACGTTTTCCCTCTCTTTGAATGTGTAGATTTCAAGTATGAAGAGCATTGAGGAAAGTTTGAAGAAAAATCATTCATTGTTGCATTCAAAGCCTTACATCTTGTCAACTCAAAACAACCCACCTATAAAATTACTCGACAATATTTCAAAAATTCTGTAAGTTGAAACTAAGGTCACAAACTTGTCATCAGAGGACTACAAAATTTATTCAACATATGTTGCCTTTGGTTGTCATTGATGTGGTTTTCACTGATTTAAACACTTAGTTTTGAAAAATTCAACTTGGGCTATCATTGAGACTTATTTTGATGAGATTTTTCTAGATATGTTAAGGTTGTCATTGATGTCGGTGATGTTCATGGTTGGATTTCATGCCTTGTTTGATGTCAATTGAAGTAGTATTGAGTATATTTGTTGATAGTAGAGATGATATCATTTTGATATATTAATATGAGGATTATAAGCATTAAGATGATGATTAGAAGTAATGTTGATGTTGAGGATATGTTGTTGATGGTCTTTAGTATGTTGTATGTTCTCTCCTATTGTTCCTAGGGAAGTTTATGTTGCTACAAGGAGGTTCCGATCTCTGAATGTTAGTGAGGGTTTCTATTGTAGGAAGTTGGATTGAAGACTGCTTGGGATAATTATTTGTATTCCTTCACTATTGAAGATATGATCTTGCAGTTTGGGATTTAGTGTATATGTTCTATGGACACTCCTATCTTCTTAGGTCACTAGTGTTGTCAAGGAGGTCTCTAGTAGTTGCAGTGGGTTGAAAATTTGGTTTCTTGTCAAGACTATTCTAGAAAATGCTCTGTATTTCTTTGCATTGTTGTTTCTAATTCTACAACTTGGTGGATGTCCTCTTAATTTTTGTGCAATATCCCAGTTCAACTTTCAAGTGATGAAGTTTATTGCAAGTTGATTTGTAAATATTATATCTCATGTTTATGTATTTTGGCTTCCTAGATGAAGTGTTATGTTTTTGTTTGGTGTGTGCTAGATATTTTTGACATGAAAATGGGAAAGGAGTATATGGAAGTGTTGTTGGAAATTCATGGAATGTATCTCTATGGTGCACACATCAATGGCTGATCTCTTTTCTATTGCATGCTATTTTGAGTTGGTTTTTTGGAAAATTGTGGATGTTTGACTGACAGGGTATGTTCCCTTACTTGTGCTATGTGCTTTGGGGTTTTTTCCAACAATTAAGGTTGTATTTAGATGTGTTTGGGTCTTTCCCTATCCTTTTTGTGGACCATATTGAGTAGATTCAATTAGAAGATGTGTTTTTAGGGCTGACTAGTAATGTGCTACATGTTTCTTCTTCACGTTTCCTTGTTGTCAACTTGTTATTCTATGCACTAGTGTGTGCAATGTTTGGGACCACATTGGAAGATTTAATAAGTTATTTTTGGTCCTCTCTATCTCCTAGATAGGATCAATTTACACAAAATTTATGTTTGGTGGTCGACTTGTTGGAATTATTGTTTATCTCTTGTTCTAGCTGACTTAATTGATATTTTGTGATGTTGTAGAGGATATAAATTGAAGAAATTTTTTGATGAAAAGTGAAAGAGTGTGGAATTAATTGAGAATAATGTAGAAGTATTATGAGTTTGTGTGGAAGATAGATCAAATCAGCTTTAACACCTTAGTCAACAAAGTGTATTGTTGACATAAATTCTAATTCCAAAAAATCATGTATTCTACTATGAGATAGTCAATCTTATCAAGTCCTTGTATCTTGCCTTGAAGTTATGCACTTAATCCTACAAGTCTTTTTAATCTTTCCCTAAGGTTGTGCACCTTATCCTATAAGTCCTGAGGTAGTGAGCCTTAAAACATATTGTAATTATTGTAATAAGTGAGCTTCATATATTATGAGTTATCTCTCATCATTGTTTTTCCCTTGGGTTTTCCACATATATCTAGTGTTATGTTGTGCATGTGTGTTCATTTATTTATCTTTCATTGTTGCCAATTTGATTAAGAGTTGATGATCTAGTTAAGGGTTGTTGATCTGGTTAGAAGATTGAATTTGCATTATGCTAAAGGTTTTAAGTTTTTAAGGATACTAATTCACCCCCCTCTCAGTATCAAGGTGTGTTAGACAATTGTTATCAAATCCAAGTTCCTCATAAGGAACTTAACTTCTTGAGGAAGGTTTGGGATGGAACATGACAGATCTTATAAGGCACCTAAGTTTGATGGAATAAATTACACTTTTTGGAAGTATATTTCAGACTTATCATCGTTCAAAGTTCAAAATCAGAAAGATCATTGAGGATTAAATTCCTTTCTTTTCCATTGTTTTCATAATCCTTGATCTCATCATCACTTGTCAAACCATTTTTAGGCATAGTGTAACTTCTTTCAATAGACTTCCAAAGAAAAAATCCAAGGGAGACCCCATCTTGTTGTGTCCTTTTCACACACATTCCCCACCAGAGGCAAGGATCCTCTTTGTTTTTTTTTGTTTTTCATTTTTTACTTTAGGTTCTTCCTTTTCTCCTTAAGGGATATGTCCTTTGAGTTTTGTCTACTTCACCTTATGAGATTTTGATGATTACATTAGTACTTGGGGTGAATGTGTTTTGTAATAATTGACCTCATCTTTAACATCTGGTATCACCAAGTCTTCTTAAATGATCAAATAGGTCCAAGTTTGAGAATTCCTTGCCCCAATAGATTCCCAAAAGTCTCACCTTTGCGTATTTCAAGACTAGGCAGATTTCTCTATTTCCTTCTTTGCTAAATCCTTCCTTTTGTAGAACCCCCAAAACCCTTATTTTTGTGAAATTTGAACCTAGGCAGATTCTGGCCTGAAACCTTGTGTAAATGTCAAGTCGAGGATTAACTACATTCTATAACAAGTCCAGGGGCATTATTGGGGAATATTTGAATGATTTGAATGATTTTTTGCTTATTTCTTTTGGGCCATTTGCATTTGAGTGCTTGGATTCTCTGATGAACTATAAAAGGTTATGTTCTATGCTTTTGAGAGTTAAAATTCTCTAACTTAGAGGTTCTTTGAATATGCAATGACTGATTGTTGCAGGGAATAAAGTTTCCAATGAATTGAAATTGGCCAGGTCTGTAGGAATTGTATGTGAGATATCCAATTGAAATGAAATAAAGATTAAATAGAAATGAAAAACAAAGAAATAACAACAGAGATACAATATTTAATGTGGTTCCCCTTAAAACTTGAATCGTCCATAATAGAGTCCAATATTATTATCACAGCAAATTGGATTGATTACGACCAGTAATCCTTGCAACTCAATATTGCTACAAATGCTACAATACAATGTCAACAGAAACCCAAACCCTTAGCCTTTTATCAAGACTTATGCCAGTTACAAAATTAGGGTTTTTTTATGTCGGCTAATAGAAAAAATAACACTAGATGCCTTACTATAAAATATTAAAATGGTGGGAGGTTTTGGATGCGCCCTCGACCACATATTGTGAGGGCATGCAGGGGCAATTCCCCCAAGCCAGTTAAAATGAATTTGGGAAACCCTGTAATAAAGTGGGAAAAAATTTAACCTCACGAGTTTGATTAGGCTCCATATACCAACATGAAGGGCATTGCAATGTTTTGAAAACTGGTGTATTTGCAAAGGAAGCCTAGGAAATTAAAATACTGGTGTAGTTAAAGAAATATCAAGAATGACTAAATTCCTTAGCAAAGTACTCAAGGATTATTCATTATGAAGATATTACTAGAGTAGGGTTTTCTTGTGCAAAGAAAGAGCTAGCATCCATTTCAAAGGGCTTGGGAGAACAAGTGGCTAATAATAGGAACATTGGGGTGTGATTCATGAGAATATTAGTGTGGAGTAGATTATGTGAACATGTGAAGCTGATTATAGTTAATTGAAAGCCCAGGGACGTTTAAGATTGCCATTTACTTGAGTTGAAGTACCACTGCTGAAGTCCATACTCAAAATATATGCACACCCATGAGGACTTTAAAGTTCCCACTAGTGTGAGTTCACAGAGATTTAGGACACGGTTTGGGTGGAAATACCTTGAAATCAATTTACAAAAATGGGCTCTAAAATATTTAGGCATTGATGAAATCATCATTAAAGGTGAAAAGTGTGTTAACATTGGGAGGAGATTGAGGTTTGAGCAGTAATTACAAATGCCAACATGCATTAAAATATTAAATGAGGAATCTGTTTGTTACTGGAATCGATGAAATATGGGGTTTGGGGATTCCATGTAACCATGGAATCCAAAAAAAGTCGCAAATACCTGAAAGAATGCAGGTTTGGAGAATCTGAAGGCACATGAAGTCCCCTAGAGTGCAAAATACGTGAGAATGATAGGAGGTCCAGAAAACATATTACCCAATGAAACTTACGAAAGAAGGAATGATGGTAAATCTATATGGTTTGACAACAATGTTTGTGAGAGCCTCACCCTTTTAAATCATTGGGTTTGACTTAAATATTGCTTGATGCCAAGGGTCGTGGTTCTACACATTTTGGGATCTTCAAAGAGCTGACATAATATGATTCAGAGGCGATTCGAAGTTATTCAATAGAAGATCATTGTATTGCATGACTACTACAAGTGAATGGTGGCCAAATAGAGGAATGTTGAAGGAAGCGTATGTGATAGGGAAGTGTCTGCTATAACCATGTCTATATCCTTAATTGGTGATAAAAGAAAACACAAGGGTTCATTGATATATGACATTTACATTAAATAAATCTATTAACATATCGTTATATTTTACGGTGGGCTACTTGTGGGTTCATGAGAGCTTTAAATCCACGTAGATCCAAATACTTGCAGGATAATGTCGGTTGCATTGTATGATGTCCATAATAAAAGAGGAAACATTTATCATCGGATGGGTTTTTACTCGACTTTAATGGGCAGCTTGTCAAATGTTTGGAAATTGAAATGAGGCAGAAAATAAAAGAAGGTTTTGAGAAATCCCTTAACACAAGGAATCCGCAAAAAGTGTTAAAATGATTTTATTTTGGGAAACATATGCCTATTTGGATTCCATGAAGAAGTAAAATCCATGAGGCAACTAAATAGGTGAGGGCATAAAACGTTTTGGAGAATCCACCAACCTTTGGATTCCACGAAAGAGATGAGAATTTGGGAATTTCATGTCTTTAGAATCCACGACGTAAGTTTTGAGTTTCTAGGTGATTCAAATATAGTGAGCGTTTTGTACGAGACTACAGTGTTGAATTAGGAACGAAAGGATATTGCATGGAAGAATGTGTGTGAAATAATCGAGCAATAGAAATCATTGAAAGAAGTCATTGAATGTGCAAGGGATTGGACAGTCTATAGTAGAGTATTGATATGAGGTTTAAGAGTAAAGACTGACACGAGCCAATTCCCTTGATGTGTGGTAGTGAGGAGGAGCTACAGGTTTTAATTCGGGGATAAAACATTGTGATCAGAAATAAGGATTGAAGAGTCTATGGAACAATAAAATGCATAAGAAATTAATGTTTGTGGCCCCTTCGAATCTGCGAGGCATTGAAAGTTTAAAGTGATGGTAATGTTGGAAACTAATCCCAACCGCTGCATTTACTCTTCCTCTATATATTTTTCAGCAATCATTTCTCTTTTCTTGCATATAGGATTGCTTTTGATTTGAATTAATGACAAATTTAAACCTACAGATTTTTGCTTGTTGGCTATTAAATCAGCATTTACTTTGTAATCAATTTTTTGTTTCCCTCCAATTTTGAGGCTCTTATAGCTTCTACAGAAGCTTCTTCTTTTTTTGTATGGGTAAAAAAGTAAAAGACAAGAAGATAGAACAACGTATGTAATATTTTGTATGAAGGCTATGAATAGAAAATAGGGGAGTTGGTGTTTTATTTTCTGATGAACATATCAAGAGCTCAAGCTCTGTGAATCTGTTATATCTTTATGATTTCTTGAATGAATGAACAAGCACAAGCTTTAATCTATTTTGGGTATTTTATTTCTGTTAAGATTGCATTTGCATTCCCCTATTTATCTCTTGTCTCTACCTCTAATCCAGCACATGGTATCAGAGCCAAAGGTTTCTCAAAGAAAGTTTTAAGCAAAACTGAAGGTATCATCTTCAAGAAAAGCTTTTAGAGCAGGTTTTCAAGGAGCTAAGGTATATAGTGAACAATGGCAGCAAGCACAAGCTTGAAAAACCCACAGATTCCACAATTTAATGGCAAGAACTATGATTATTGGGCAATCACCATGAGGGCACTATTTTCCTCACAAGATTTATGGGAGTTAGTAGAGAATGGTTTTCCAGAACCAGCTGATGCACCAGCATATAATGCATTGACTCAAGCAGAGAAGGATTTATTGAAAGAGAATAGGAAGAAGGATTCAAAAGCCCGTTTCTTCATCCTCCAAGGAGTGCATGAGAGCATTTTCCCAAGGATTTCAAGAGAAAAAAGTTCCAAACAAGCATGGGATATACTTCAAACAACATATCAAGGTATGGAAAAAGTTAGGACAGCTAAATTACAAATACTGAGAAGGGAGTTTGAAACAATGTACATGAAGGATAATGAAACAGTAGATTCATTCTTCACCCAAATCATTGGACTGGTAAATCAGATTAGATCGCATGGTGAGACACTTGAAGATAGGAGGGTTGTTGAAAAGATTTTAAGGAGTTTACCCACAAGGTTTGAAACCATTGCTGTGACTATAGAGGAAACAAAGGACCTCTCTCAGTTTTCAGTTGATGAGCTCCATGCATCTCTTATTTCACATGAACATAGGTAGAGTAGGTCAACAAGTACATCTATGGAGCATGCATTCAAGTCACAAGTTACAATCAGCCATGGTAGAGGTAGAGGAAGAACAAATTTCAGAGGTAGAGGAAGAAGTTCTCATAGAGGTGGAAGAAGCAGCCCATCAAGCTCGAGTGGAAGAGGTAGCAGCTATAACCCAACTCAAAATCAGCCTCAAGGCCAAAGGTATGATAAATCTCAAGTCCAATGTCACTATTGCAAAAAGTATGGACATTATTTGAGTGAATGTAGAAAGAAACAATATGACTCTAGACAACAAAATGCAAATTTCACAAAAGAAAACCAAAATAAAAAACTAGAACAAAGCACTATGTTTTTGGCTTGCAATGTTGCACAAGCAAATGATAAAGATGTATGGTTTTTAGACTCGGGTTGTAGCAATCATATGACAGGGAATTTGGAAATGTTTTCTAGTTTGGATGAGAGTGTAAAATCAGATGTAACATTGGGAAATGACAACAAAGTAGAAGTCAAAGGAAAAGGGAACATCAATATTCTAACCAAGAAGGGGGAGAAGAAATATATAACTAGATGTTTATTTTGTTCCCGGTTTAAGACACAATTTAATGAGCATTGGACAGCTTGTTCAAAAAGGGATAGAGTATTTTTCAAAAATGGAGAGTGCACAATTTTAGACAAACTTCCTAGCAATCAGCTCATTGCCAAGGTTCAAATGACCAATAATAGGATGTTTCCCCTAAGGATAAAATCAGATTTGAGTGTAGATTATGCTCAAGCACATCACTCAATGTCTCCACAAGTGGGTAAAGAGAAAACTACAACAGTCACTCAAGTGATCTTTCAAGCAGAAATTAAAGATGAAAATTGGCTTTAGCATCTAAGATTTGGGCATTTAAACTTTGCAGCACTAAATTTGCTTCATAGGAAAAGCATGGTCAAGGGATTGCCTCTAATAGAGAAACCGAAAAAAGTTTGTGAAGGGTGCATTTTAGGAAAGCAACATAGAGAATCTTTTCCAACAGGTATGTCAATGAGAGATAAGGCACCTTTGGAGATCATTCATTCAGATTTGTGTGGGCCAATGCAAACACCTTCAATAGGTGGTAGTTTCTATTTTTTGACATTCATTGATGATTACTGAAGAAAAACATGGGTTTACTTTCTAAAGCATAACAGTGAGGTGTTTGAATATTTTTGTCAATTCAAAGCTCTTTTTGAAAAACAAAGTGGTCATTACATCAAAGCATTGAGAATGGATAGAGGTGGCGAATACATCTCAAATGATCTTCTAAGTTTTTGCAAGCGACATGGAATTCACAAGTAATTCACAACTAGATACACACCTCAAAAAAATGGGGTAGCTGAAAGGAAAAATAGGACAATCATGGAAATGGCTAGAAGCATGTTGAAAGCCAAACATTTGTCAAATGAATATTGGGCTGAAGCTATATCATGTGTAGCCTATATAATGAATAGATGTCCAACAAGAAGTGTCAAGAATATGATTCTAGAAGAAGCATGGAGTGGAAGAAAACACAATGTTGTTCATATGAGAGTGTTTGGATGTGTTGCATACGCACATGTACCAGATGAATTGAGGAGAAAACTAGATAACAAAGGAGAAAAATGTATATTTGTGGGATATAGTGATGAATCAAAGGCTTACAAGTTGTATAACCCAATCAGAAAAAATGCTATAATTAGTAGAGATGTGTAGTTTATAGAAGAGGAAGCATGGGATGGAAGTATAGAGAAAACAGTCAACATATTACCAAGCATACCACAAGAAGATAATGAAGTTTTTGTACCAGCTAATGCTCCATCAAATGTGACTCCTTCCACACCCATTCAAGTTCAACCATTTGGTCCACAAGTGACGCCATCATCAAATGTAAGAGCAGCAATAATAGGACAGCAAACACCATCTACAATAGGGATTTCAAGTGCAAGACTAGCAAGTCCACATTTAGCAAGTTCAAGTGACATGTCAAACCCCACACTAGCAAGCTTAAGGAGATGGAAAATCAGAAGTTTAAGAGACATTTATGAGTATAGTGAAGGTGAAAATAATGCAGGTTGGCCCTCTCTTTTTGCTTTATATTCGCTTGTTGAAGATCCAATTCATTTTGAAGATGCTATTAAAGAAGAGAAATGGGTGCATGCAATGGATGAAGAAATAGATGCTATTGAAAAGAATCAAACATGGGAGTTAGTGAATCTTCCACAAGGAAAAGAAGTGATAGGAGTGAAGTGGGTTTACAAGAAAAAATTGAATGCAAATTATGATGTTCAAAGACACAAGGCAAGGCTTGTAGCAAAAGGTTATTCACAACAACCTAGGATAGACTACAATGAGACATTTGCACCGGTAGCCCGTCTAAACACTGTGAAAACAATACTAGCCATAGCAGCTCAAAACAAGTGGGAAGTATATCAAATGGATGTGAAATCAGCTTTTTTAAATGGCATATTAGAAGAAGAGGTCTATGTGGAGTAGCCACTTGGGTATGAGATTTTGGGATATGAAAACAAGGTTTACAAACTCAAGAAGGCACTCTATGGACTTAAACAAGCTCCAAGGGCATGGTATAGTAGAATCTATTCTTACCTTTTGCAAAATGGATTCAATAGGTGTAGCAGTGAGCCTACATTGTATACCAACATGAATGAGCAAGGTGAGATCATAATTGTATGCTTATATGTTGATGACTTGATATTTACTTGTGATTTATCAATTGACATGTTCAAATCAGCTATGAAGAAAGAATTTGAGATGACTGATTTGGGTTTAATGAAGTATTTTCTTGGCATTGAAGTAAGTCAAACTGAGAAAGGTATATTCATCTCACAATCTAAGTATGCAAATGATATCTTGAAGAGGTTTAATATGATGAATTGCAAATCAGCCCCAACACCAATAGTGACAGGTTTGAAATTGAGAAAAGATGACAAAGGAGCAAATGTAAATCCAACCTTGTACAAAAAACTTGTTGGTAGTCTTATGTATTTAACAGCCACAAGACTGGATATAATGTTTGGAGTTAGTCTCATTTCAAGGTTCATGGAATCTCCAAAATTTTCTCATTGGCAAGCTGGAAAAAGAATTTTGAAATATATTAGTGGAACAAGGAACTATGGAATTATTTACTCAAAGACAAGTGATTTAAAGTTGATAGGATACACTGACAATGATTGTGTAGGAAGTATAGATGATAGGAAGAGCACTTCCGGTTATGTTTTTCACTTTGGATCAGGTGTAGTATCTTGGGCATCAAAGAAACAACCAATAGTCACTCTTTCATCAGCTGAAGCAAAGTATGTAGCAGCTACAGGGGCAGCGTGTCAAGCGGTATGGATGAGAAGAATGCTAAAAGAATTGAGGTATGGACAAGAAGAGGCAACAAAGATATATTGTGACAACAACTCAGCCATAGCACTATCTAAGAACCCGATCTTTCATAAAAGGAGCAAGCATATAGATACAAGGTATCATTTCATCAGGGAGTTGATCAACAATGGAGAAATCATTTTGGAACATTGCAGGTCAAAGGATCAATTTGCAGACATCTTCACCAAGGCATTGGGAAAAGAAAGTTTTGTGCATCAACGAATCAATTTGAGCATAGTAGATGGTAGTTGTGATTAAGGGGGAGTGTTGGAAACTAATCCCAACTGCTGCATTTACTCTTCCTCCGTATATTTTTTCCAACAATCATTTCTCTTTTCTTGTGTATAGGATTGCTTTTGATTTGAATTAATGACAAATCTAAACCTACAGATTTTTGCTTGCTAGCTATTAAATCAACATTTATTTTTTGTAATCAATGTTTTTGTTTTCCCTCCAATTTTGGCTGGGCTCTTACATAGCTTCTAGAAGAAGCTTTGTATTGTTTTTTTTTGTATGGGTAAGAAAAAGTAAAAGACAAGAAGATAGAACAACAATATGTAATATTTCTGTATGAAGGCTATGAATAGAAAACAGGGGAGTTGGTGTTTTAGTTTCTAATGAACATATCAAGAGCTCAAGCTCTATGAATCTATTATATCTTTATGATTTCTTGAATGAATGACCAAGCACAAGCTTTAATCTATTTTGGGTATTTTATCTCTGTTAAGATTGCATCTGCATTCCCCTGTTTATCTCTTGTCTCTGCCTCTAATCAACAAGTAATAAGAAGGCCGAAATGTACACAATATCAAGGAGAATAGATTATTCAGTGTACACTCAAAATCCGCGAAATAATAAAATCCACGAAGGTCGGTAATCCTCAAGGGATTAAACTCATCATAGTTCACAAAGAATTGCAATGAAAAGGTCCGATGAAGTGATTGAATTTTGTGTGTATGCTTTATCTGAAAAATAAATGGCTGAGGACTATATTTCAGATGGGTTTCTAGTGTTAAGAAGGATATGTATGCCAATTTCCTTAATGATCACTTGATCTGTGTCAAAGCGCTGACGTGTTGATTCATAGCAATTTGAATTGTCGACTAAGGTGGGTTGAATGCTTCAATAATTGCAACATAGGGGAATCAAACACTATAAGTCCTCCTATAATGATCAATGACATCTTGAAATCATAGCTCCTAAGGGTGAGTTTCAGTGGAGATTGGTGGACGGTGAATTGATTCTTGCATCTTCAAAATTCCCGAGACTCTCTAATCTACGAAAGCAGAAACTCGTGAAAGCAACAAAGCAATGGTTTATTTTACACATAATAGGAAGAACGGTTAGGGGTGAGCATCAAATTTTTTTTCTGTTCATATATGGTAAGGAAAAGGCTATTTATATATACATATATATTCTGCTATGCATGATGAACGAAAGTCCCAAAGCCGCGTTCGATGGTGTGTGTTAGTCAATGAGTGTTTTAAGGAAGATTTAGATGATATGGCACATATATGATATTAATTTATATGAGTGGAATGTTTACAATGGAAGAGACATTATTGAAAGCAAAGGAAAAATATATATCTTGCGGTATCATAACAAGAATATGTGAAATAATGAAATTTTCCAGGGTATTGAGGAAGAGAAGGTTTTTTTGGTCTCGACGGTAGATAGGTCATTTGAAGAAACAAATAGTTACCAATTCGAACTATGGTGTTGGTGGTCAAAAGACATTAGGTGCTATATTAAGGAAGGTCATGTAAATGGCAATCCATGAGGATGTTGAAGTCATGGACATAAAGGTTAATATTCGACAGGATTGATAATATCTTAAATGAAGGCATGATTTTCCATGTATGGAAAAATTATCAAAGCAACAAAGTATATGAACCATATGGATACAGATTAATATGTGATATTGTTACCAATGCTACATTAATGTTTCACCATGTCATCTACATGGTGTCCTTAGGTAGGTTAAAGTGTTTCATAAAACATAGAATGATTTATAAAAAAAGAAAACCTCAAGGATGATGACTGAAGTGAATTTTATAGGGTGTTGAGATGCACAATTGTCATAAATGAAGTTAATTTAGGACTATGATGCTGATCATATCAAAGGGAGGCTCTGCTAAAATCTCAAAGTTCTTTGAATGCCAACCATTGGGTGAACAATGATAATATGTAGTAATATTAGAAGAGATAGTGTTTGGATCAAGGTGGAACCATTTGATGTTTGGATGAAAACATCATCTGTGCATTGGTTTTTCATTGCTTTCTGCAATTTATGATGAGTTTAAAATGGTGAAATCTGTGGCAATTAGTGGAGATGATTTCACAAAGTGGAATACTTAAATGAAGATAATGGTTGGGTGTGAGTAGGGAAAACACAAAATTTAAAAAAGGAGTTAGAGATTAAAGTGTTTTTCAAGCATGAGGACATAATTATAAGTTCAATGGTTTGATTTATATCTGTGTCAAGTATTGTGTAGAAGAGGGGGTATTCATCCCAGGATCTAATTTGATGTGATTATAATATGGTTTTAAGAGGAGGGCAATTCTTTGGTCATGTTGAAATTAATTTAATACCTTTTTCTAACTTTTACTTGTGATTGTTCTTTGTTTGTAGGAATAAAGGTAAAGATGTGTTCATTTGGGAAAATGCACACTAAAACGAAGGATTTTGGTACCTAAATCCTTCTTTGCTCTTTTAGGGTTTCACTTAAAAGGGGAAAGATGGGCCAAAATGCATAATGTTTCAATCAAGATTAATGTAAGAATGGATGGAAAATGGATGCAAATTACCTAGATGTAATGCATAAATGGAGGAAACTACTAAGATTGATTAACTAATGAATAGGAACTAGAGAAATATGAAATGTTTGAAAACACATTGTGTAATGTAACAATGAACTAGAAATGAATGCAAAAATTAACAGAAATGAACCAAACTGAAAGTGTACTCCTACAATCTTGATGAATGTTGGAAATTGATTTTAGAATACTGCTGATGCTGATTTTCAGGCTTGGAGGGACTCATTTTCCATTATGGGCGAATCAGTCCCAACTCTATAAAATTGAACCAGAGCTCGTTTCAAACAAATGGGTATCTAAAAATGTAGAAAACCAAAAACTGACCCTAGAGTGGTACTCATTCACCACTCATGCCGAATGAGTCCACTTTTGAATTTCTAAATATTCAAAAGTGGAATCCAGAGCTTTCAGTCTGCACTTTGATACTCTACGAGTGTCTGCTTCTGAAACTCTGATTTTCGAACATGTAAGTGGATTTTTGTTGATATTTTGAATTGAACAAAGAGGAGAAGACTTGAAAGAATTTGCAACTTGATCTTCAATTATTTCCAAGCATTCAAGAGTCCTAAATATGCATACAAACAAGACAAAAGAGAGATATGTTGAATGTTAGGGCATGGGGGTTTGCCTAAGTCAACCCCCTTTTAGGTAATTAAACCAAAATAGAGAAAGAATGAAATGAAACATGCAATAATGGAGTTGATTACCTTGCTATGATTATTGATCTTTAATTTTGCAACATAACCTATAGAATTTCCTTGAATGTCTTAGGAAGCTAAATTAATGACTTGCAATGTGAAAGCCATAACTTTGCTTAACTTGAAATTGGAGGATGAATAATGAAAGAAGGTGATGTGTGTGAGATGGGAGATGTGAAATGAGGAAAAACACATATTTATACACTCTTGAGCCTTAGTTACCCATTCATACCTCATCCACAGGGCCAACATTAGGTGTTTTTAAATAAAAACCTGAAAATAAATTTAAAATATTTTGAATTTGGCCCAAGGGGACTCATTCACCAATGGTGAATGGGTCCCACCTAGGACCTAAAAACAAGTGTTAGGAATTATGTTGCATTTAATGTTGTTTTCCCTTAACATTCAAAAATACACTTGATTAAAGAATATAAGGGCATAAAGGGGTCAAATAAAGTCATAAGAAAGGGATAAATAGAAGTTATGCCTAGAAAAGTGAAATCTGTTTACAAGACTTTATTACTTCAAAATAGGACTTGATGATGTGTAAAAGGAATATTTAAATGAATTATAATAAAAAGAGTCGAGAAGAGTATTGAAATGTTACTAGAGTTCACAACACTTTCATAAGATGTCTTTAAATGCATTTTATTTAGTTTGAAAAGGTCCAAGACTTAGTGTGGATGCATAAAATGCCTCACAACACCTAAATCAAGGCCTCATTAAGTCCAATTAATCTCATGTCAAGCAAAGGGTCCTTTTTTCTACAACACACACACACCAATAGGATTATTCCAAGGAGTGCTATCACTTGAAACTAACATGTGGAATTGTGCCAAGTTTGCAAAAGAGGTTTTGTTGCATGAAGAAGGCCCACATATGAAAATGTGTTAAAGGAGGCTGACTGTCCCAATGTTCCTACATATTCCAGATATACCTACCTATGGATACATGCTCGAGGATAAGCTACCAAGAATATTTTAAGTTGCAGTTAATTGAATCTCAAAAATTTAAAATGTAGAACCTGCATGAAAATCCATGCCACCAATCGTGTAGAGTTGGAAGATATGCTTTAAACAAGGCAACACACAGAGTTTTTTTCATTCCTCCAATAGGAATTTTCATCATGATCAAGATGGGGGAATATTTATCTCATTAATCCAAGATGTATCTAAATTTATTTGATTGGTTGATGATGTACCATGGGTACCAAAACTTAATGTAACTTCTTGATGCTTCTAGCGGAATAATCTGAACCCTTGGATTGATTTAATCTTGGCCTTTGATTTTGAAATGAAATATCTATAAAAGGTTGTGCCTTATCATTTGTTAAAAAGTTAGATTTTATAAAAGTTAGCTATAGGAGAGGAGAGAGAATTGGAGATTGTTATGTAACTATTGGAGAAGTTAATGCAATTAGGTCATTGATTTGGTGAAGTTTGTGTTGAGCTTTGAGATTTTATGGTTTCTTGTTCTCAATTCTCAGATGTTAGTTCAGTTCTTTTATGATGATGGTGAAATGTTAATGATGTCTGATGAATATTCTACTCATACTTTTGGCAATTTTTTGATTGTAAGTTGTTGTGTAAAGTTAGTTTGAGCCAAATATTGCACTAAGTTCAACTATGGATGTTTGTTCATATTGCACCAGTAATTGGGTGTATGTATGGATGTTCATGGTCTAAAAAATATTTCGAGTACCTTAGAGGATTGCACTATTTTTGTGTAGTTGTAGGCTTGTCCTTGATCAAGAAAAAATCGGTTTTATGTGCATTTTTCCATCTGCACATTCATCATTGTTGTGATTGATCTTAGGAATTAGTTTAGTATCTCTCAACCCTTTATATTTTGATATATATTTAACTATCTATTAGTTTTAGAATCAAAGCAACATCACCACATAGCCATATTTGATGATAAAAGTCATTTTCATATTTCATAAAACCTTGTTCATGTTTGACACTTCCACCATTATTGAATTGTAAGGCCCCTTGTGATTACCAAAAAAACACATTATCACTGAGTTGTTTGTGCATTGTCAAGACCTAACATTAGAGACCTTGGGGTTGTTTCTTGAAGTTTACTGATAGGAATTACCTTTGAAGAGAGATAAGATACTTGTATTTTTTCTATGTTGTTGGAGTGCTAAAGACACCATCAACTAAATTTGCACTAGGAGAGCCTGAGTGAAAGCTACATAGATGGAAGCTGAATTATCCTTCATGTACAAATTAAAGATATGAGATCTCTAAATTTGAAAATCTAAAAAATACAAAATTTGAGTCAAGATGGAAAGAGGGAAGTCTTACATTTCTTATTGTGAGATTGGTCCTCAGATCGATATTTATCAGCTACATGAGTCTTTGAAAAATCAATTACATCACAAGAGTTTGCATCAATTCACATTATTAGATAAGTGAAAAGTTCATAACACCTCTAGGAAAAATGAGTTGGAATGCTTAACCTTTTTGGGAAAGGTGGAAATGGCTTTACAAGGAGAATTTTTCTTTTGGGATGTGCATAAGCCATTAGCTCCCATGGATTCAGAAGAAGAATTCGTTGATGTTGTAGTTGAAGCATTTATAGAGCTAATTGAGGATCAATTGAGTAGTGGCTTGTGTTTGCAATATTTCCTTTTATTCAGTTGGTTTAGAGTGCATAATGCATACCATTCAGAGCTTATATGTTTTTCATGCGAGGATATCATCAGTCAAGTTAAGAGTCGTTCGGAACAACCATCTAAGGGATGTACTATAGAGGAATCCATAAATTTTGGATCTAGAGAATGTGCAAAAGATGTTGAGGTATCCTAGGAGGAAGTGGGGTTCCAAAAAGAAGGAGATAAAATACTTGGAACAATAGAGGTAAATAATAAAGCACATAAGTTACAAAAATGAAGGATGTTGTCCCTATAGAAGTTATCCAAATGTCCAAAGTGGAAAATTTAGTTGGAGATGAACCACAAGAGAAAAAAATTATCATTCAAGATCCTCCTATCCAAAATGAAGATTTATTGCAAACCAGATATGATGAGTTCATCATGAAGTTCATGAAGAATTTGTCGAGCCTTAGATACATAATTCATTTGGAGGAGTTATTGCTACCGAGCTGGTGTAGGATACATGAAGAGACACATTCAAAATTCACATGTTATCAATGCCAGACAATAATTAGGGAGGTTGAAAAAAAAGAATAGTTGTCAAGATATATAGAGAATGCACATCAAACTACAAAGAATGAGTTTTCAATGAAAGACCTTCAACAAGTTGCTGATGAATGTCTCATTGAGCAAACTGAAGGATTGAATGAGGAAGTTGAAGTTTCTAATACCTATGATCAAGACTTTGAGTTTGCAATGATAGGGATTCTTCTTGTTTATCAAATTCTATTTTTCCTTTGTTTGTTGATGAATTGACCATTGAAAACTCACAGGTGTTGTATATTGATAATAATGTAGCTAATGTTGTTCATGCTAATATGTAGGAAAATCTGAATGAGGTTGAGAATAGTGATGCTGCAATCACAATTGATGGATATCACCACACAACTACAAGTGAAAGAGTGTTTGAAGATCAATCTATGGTGCCTCTTGATGACCATCTAGTTGGGGACTTTTTTACACATGAGGGTGTTCCTACAATTTCATCACTAATCCTTCATGAGGATATACAAGTTTTGAGCACAAGAGGTAGGTTGCACCACTAGTTGAGACCTCTTGACTACAAGGATATCAACTCTCCATGATTGGATGATGATAAACACCACATTCACTTTGAACAAGCATCATACCAAGTTGTTTCTTTCCCTATTGTAAATTATGAAGTCTATGAGTTTGATTATGGATGTTTAGAAAAAAAAAAACTTGTATACGGATTGCTTATGGTTCTGATGAATTGCCTCAATTGTTGATTTTGCCTATTTTTTCACTGGGTATGAAAGTAAGGTTGTAAAAGTGCATTTTTCTGAATATAAAGATAAGTCTACCAAGTTTAGACCCATGACCTATGCTTTTTTATTGTTGCATATTATGAGAAATCATGTAAGGTCATGTGTCTTTCTATGTTATTTAAAACTTGTTTGCTTAGTTTTCTTGTACATAATTTGATTGGTCTGGTTTTTTCTTCTACTTTGATTTTTTGTTATAGGTTTAGGTTGCTTTGTTTTTCTCTTGCTTGGGTTTTGGTTTGCTTTTATTTTCTTTTGCTTTCCTACTTTGGTTAGTTTAGGTTTGGATTTTGTTTTACTTTTGGTTTGATGGCTTTCCTTGTTTTCTTTTGGGTATTGAAAATCAAAAGGAAATTCAATATTCAAGAGCACTCAAATAACTCTACTAGGGATATGGATGCCTGACTGGTAGTAGAGATATGTTTGAGAGGATCACATTGATAACCTTGTCAAGGCTATGGGCACCTAACTGGTAGCAAGGAAATTTCCAGGTTGCTTTTGGAGTCAAAATCATTCATGTATCTTAACTTGACCTAACGAAGATTTCTACAATAGCTTAAGGAGGAAAATTAATACACTTGCACACACTTGGATTTTTAGTATATGATGGGTTAGTTCATCCAGTGGTTTTGGTGCTTTAGTTAATAGTTGACATGATGTGAGGATTGTGACCAAAGTTATGGGTTTGTGATTCTAGTTTGTCATCAAAATTATCTAGAGCATTTCCCTAGTAGAGTCACCATTTGTTGTGCCCTTTTCGTACACACACCCCACCAGAGGTAGGGATCCTCTTTTCTTTCTTTTTCTTTTCATTTTTCACTTTAGGTTTTATCTTTTCCCCTTAAGGGATAGGTCCTTTGAGTTTTGTCTACTTCACCTTATGAGATTTTGATGATTACATTAGTACTTGAGGTGAATGTGTTTTGCAATAATTGACCTCATCTTTAACTTCTAGTATCACCAAGTCTTCTTAAATGATCAAATAGGTCCAAGTTCGAGAATTCCTTGCCCCGATAGATTCCTAAAAGTCTCACCTTTGTGTATTTCAAGACTAGGAGAATTTCTCGAGTGCCTTCTTTTCTAAATCCTTCCTTTCGCAGAACCTCCCGAACCCCTATTTTTTGTGAAATCCAAATCTAGGTAGATTCCCTAAAACCCTATGTAAATATCAAGTCAAGAATTAACTACATTCTATAGCAAGTCCAAGGACATTATTGGGGAATATTTGAATGACTTTAATCAGTATCTGCTTATTTCTTTGCGGCCATTTGCATTTGAGTACTTGGATTCTCTGAGGAACTACAAAGGGTTATGTTCTATGATTTTAAGAGTTAAAATTCTCTAACTTAGAAGTGCTTTGAATATGGAATGTTTGGTTGTTGTAGGGAATAAAGTTTCCAATAAATTGAAAGTGTTTGAAGGCCATTGCAATGTTTTGAAAATTGGTGTATTTGCGAAGGAAGCTTGTGGCATTAAAATACTGATGTAGTTAGAGCGATATCAAGAATAGATAAATTCCTTAGCAAAGTACTCAAGGATTATTCATTATGAAGCTCTTACTAGAGTAGGTTTTTCTTGTGCAAAGATAGAGCTAGCATCCCATTTTCAAAGGGCTTGGGGGAGAACAGGTGGCCAATAGGAACATTGGGGGTGTGATTCATGAGAATATTAGTGTGGGTGGATTTATGTGAACATGCACCAACTTTCAAGCAAGTAGAAGCTAATTATAGTCAATTGAAAGCTAGTAGGCGGAAGTTTAAGATTGCCATTTCCTTGAGTTGAAGTACCATCGCTGAAGTCCACAAAGATTTAGGACATAGTTTGGGTGGAAATACCTTGAAATCAATTTGCAAAAATAGGCTTTGAAATCTTTGGGCATCGATGAAATCATGATTAAGGTGAAAAGTGTGTTAACATTGGGAGGAGATTGAGGTTTGAGCAGTAATTACAAATGCCAACATGCATTAAAATATTAAATGAGGAATCTGTTTGTTACTGGAATCGATGAAATATGGGGTTTGGGGATTCCATGTAACCATGGAATCCAAAAAAAGTCGCAAATACCTGAAAGAATGCAGGTTTGGAGAATCTGAAGGCACATGAAGTCCCCTAGAGTGCAAAATGCGTGAGAATGATAGGAGGTCCAGAAAACATATTACCCAATGAAACTTACGAAAGAAGGAATGATGGTAAATATGTATGGTTTGATAGCAATGAAGCATGTGAAGAGATGGAAATGATGTTTGTGAGAGCATCACCCTTTTAAATCATTGGGTTTGACTTAAATATTGCTTGAGACCAATGTTCGTGGTTCTATGCATTTTGGGATCTTCAAAGAGCTAACTTAATATGATTTAGAGGTGATCTGAAGTTATTCGATAGATCATTGTATTGCATGACTGCTACAAGTGAAAATGTTGAAGGAAGTGTATGTGATAGGGAAGCGTACATGCTATAACCATTTCTATATCCTGAATTGATGATAAAAGAAAACGTAAGGTTTGTTGATATATGGCATTTACATTAAATAAATCTATTAGCATAACGTTGTGCTTTACGGTGGGCTAGTCATGGGTTCATGATAGTTTTAAATCCACAAAGATCCAAATACTTGTAGGATAATGTTGGTTGTATTGTATGATGTGTGTAATAAAAGAGGCAACATTTATCATCAGGTGGGTTTATACTCAACTTTAATGGGCAGCTTGTCAAATGATTGGAAATAAAAATGAGGCAGAAAATTAAAAAAGGTTTAGGGAAATCCCTCTACACAATGAATCTACGAAAAGTGTTAAAAATGATTTTATTTTGATAAAATCGCACTTGCTCAGAATCCATGAAGAAGTAAAATCCATGAGGAAGCTAAATAGGTGAGGGCATAAAATGTTTCAGAAAATCGTTTCGTGAAAGAGATGAGAATTCAGGAATTTCATAAGTCTCTAGAATCCGCGTAAGCTTTGATTTTCTGGGTGATTCAAACATAGCGAGTGTTTTACAAGAGACTATAGTGTTGAATTAAGAACAAAAGAATATTGCATGGAAGAATGTGTGTGAAATAATCGAGCAATAGATATCACTAAAAGAAGCCATTGAATGTGCGAGGGATTATGCAATCTATAATGGAATAATGATGTGAGGTTTTAGAGTAAAGTTTGACACGAGCCAATTCCCTCGATGTGTGGTAGTGAGGAGTTACAGTTTTTAAGTCGGGGATAAAAGATTGTGATAAAAAATAAAGATTGAAGAGTCTATTGAACAACAAAATGCATAAGAAATTAATGTCTATGGCCCCTTAGAATCTACAAGGCATTGAAAGTTTAATGTAATGGTAATAAGAAGGCTGAAATGCACAAAATATCAATAAGAATGGATTAGTTAGTGTAGACTCAAAATCTGAGAAATAATAAAATCCACGAAGGTCGATAATCCTCGAGGGATTAAACTCATGACAATTCACAAAGAATTGTAATTAAAGGGTTCGGCGAAGTGATTGAATTTTGTGTGTATGCTTTATCTATAAACTAAATGGTTGAGGATTGTATGTCAAATAGATTTTTGTGTTAATTTCTATAACCCAACAACAGATCAATTGCACAATAAATTCACAAAAAGAAATTGATTTATAACAATTAACACAACTGGGTTAATTAACAACTAATAATAGTGGAAGCAAAAATAATAACAAGCCAATCACAAAAAGACAATAACACAAATATACCCAGGAAACCCCAATGAGGGGAAAAACCTGCAAATGTTGGATCTTCTATTCAGCCTAACAACAAAATTTTCTTTCAAAAATACAATATGAGTTTGCTACAACAATCTTACTTTTATATAGTCTAGCTGTTTTACTTAGCGTGCAAGTAAAGAATCTTTCCTTTCTTTCTTTGGCTTTAATTACACATAAAATCACTCTTGGATTTATCTTATCCTCACAAACTATTAAAGAATAAAAATCCTACTGTTGCTAAAAATCCAACTCGATTTTTTTTAAAGCATATCTAACTCGAGTTGCTTTAAAGTGATTTAAAGCATATCCAACTCAAGTTTCTTTAAAAACAAATCCACATCCCACCTTTCGAGCTACAAAAATCAATACTCCCTCTTAGCGAGGAAGGTGTTCTGTACCACACCCAACTTGTCCCTGAAGAATTTAAACTTTCTCTTCATCAAGGCCTTCGTCAGGATATCTGCTATTTATTCATCTGTAGGAATGTAATTGAGCTTCACTATCCCCTTCTCCACACAATCTCTAATGAAGTGGTACTTGATCTCAATGTGCTTTGGCTTATCATGAAACATTGGATTCTTAGAGAGTTTGATACAACTCTGATTATCACAGTAAATGACTGAAGGATCCGACTCTTGATCAAAGAGCCCAGCTAGAAGTTTCTGAAGCTAGATAGCCTCACATGTAGCCATACTGGTTGCCATATACTCGGCCTTTGCAGAACTCAGCACAACAAAATTTTGTTTCCTACTGTATCAAGAGACTACTCCTGATCCCAAACTAAAAATGCACCTTGAAGTGCTCTTCCAATTAGCTGTACTGCCTACCCAATCTACATCGGTAAACCCCTTGAGATTCACTCCATCCTACTGAACATACTTCAGCCCATAATCAACTGTGCCTTAGAGATATCTCAAAACATGCTTCACAGCTATCCAGTGCACACGTTTAGGTTCCACCATAAACTGACTAAGTGAGTTCACTACAAAATAAATGTCTAGGCTAGTGTTTACCAGATACATAAGAGAGCCTATCAACTATCTGTATAAAGTCAGGTCCATTGCCTCTGATCTAGAAGCATCAATCTTCTTCCAATTGGTCACAATTGGCATTGACATAGGCTTACAATTCTCCATTCTAAATCGCTTCAAGCTATCAATTAAGTACTTCCCTTGTCCAAGGAAGATCTCTCTCTCTTTTTACCACAATTCCAATCCCAGAAAGTAGTGCATCAACCCCAAGTCCTTCATCTCAAACTCTCTTGCAAGATCCCACTTGTAGTGTGCTATGAGCTCCTCTGACCTTGTGAGAAATAGGGCATCAACATATAACAACAATATGAGAAGTTTTCCCTTCACCTAGACATAGTACAGGTTTGGATCCACCTCACTCTTGATGAAGCCCACACTTTGAAAGTAATTGTCAATATGTGAATACCATGCCCTAGGAGCCTGCTTGAGTCCATACAGTGCTCTTTTCAACTTGCATACATGAGAATCCCTCTCATGTGCTTCAAATCTTTCTGTTTGCTCTATGTAAATCTCTTCCTCAATCACCCCGTTGAGGAAAGTCATCTTTACATCCATATGGTGAATCCTCCAACCCATTTGTGCTACTACAGAAATAATAACTCTTATGGATGAGTACCTAGCAACTAGAGCAAAAGTCTCATCATAGTCGAATCCTTCCTTTTGAGAAAAACCCTTAGCCACAAACCGGGCTTTGAACTTCTCCATGCTACCATCTACAACATGCTTAATATTATACAACCATCTCGAGCCCACCATAGACTTATCTTCTAGTCTTGGTACTACCTCCCACACACTTTTCTTCATGATGGAAGAATACTCTTCCACCATGGCATCTCTCCACACTTGGTGCTTAGATGCCTCTTGAAAGCTGGAAGGTTCTACTTCAATTAATTCACTCATAAGTGCCACATACTCAGAATAACATTTGGGAGCCCTTGTCTATCTGATTGAATCTTGAGGATCACCTACATATTCTTGAGCCTCTCTTAGTGTCTTCTCAGCTGCCTTGTTTCTCCTCTTTTTTGTAATAGGAATCTAAGGTTGAGGAATTATTGATTCCTCCTTCTGATCACCCTGCTCGGCCTACTCGCTCTGCTCTCTAGCTTGCATGAATGAAGTTTGAGGAATTTTTTTTGCCTCAACTATGGTTGATTGCTCCCCCTCATTCATCAAGTTTCTAGATTTCTGAAGAGCCCTCTCTTCCTCAAACTTTACATCTCTATGAACAACTGTTTTCCTGAGAGCAGAAATGTAAACCCAATAAGCCTTAGAATTTTCACTGTACCCAACAAGGATACCCTTCTTTGCAGTAGGTTCCAACTTGGTTCCCTTCTCAACAAGAATGTGACAATACAGAAGGCATCCAAAGATGTGAATGTGCCCCAAGTCTGGTTTCTTACTAGAGAGTTCCTCTTCTGGAGTCAACTTTCCCAACACTTTGTGAGGGGTCCTATTCTGTAAATACACAACTATGTTGCAAGCTTCTGCCGATAAAAACCAATGCAGATCCTGATCATGAAGCATGGCCTTGGTTGCTCCAACTATAGCCTTGTTCTTTTGTTCAACGACCCCATTTTGCTGAGGGTTGTACAGAACTGTCAACTCTTTCTTGATACCTTCTTGAGCACATAAATCTTTGAAGGAATTTGAGGTATACTTGCCTCCATTATTAGACCTCAGTATCTTGATCTTCTTCCTAGTTTGGTTCTCCATGAGAGCCTTAAACTCTTTGAACCTACTGAAGACCTCATCTTTATTCTTCATGAAATATATCCATGTCTTCCTAGAGAAATCATCAATGAAGGTAACATAATACTCATATCCATTCAAGGATGTTGTTGACATAGGTCCACACACATCTATGTGTACGAGATCCAAGATCCCTTTAGATCTAGTGTCACTATTTCGAAAATTGGTCTTGGCATATTTCCCAAGTGCACAACCTTTGCGCATCTCATGGTTTTCTATTTTTATCTTAGACAGCCCCATCACTATTTCCTTAAGAATATTAAGTGCTCCATGGTGAAGGTGAGCCATCCTCCTATGCCACAATTCTCCTATCCCTTTACAACTACTAAACAAATGCATGTAACGCCTCAACTAGAACCCCAAACAAGTCACATGCTTGATCATAATCACTTTTGCAACCTTTGGAAATCTTTTGGACTAATATGATCTTTTCCTCACAAAGTTCCGCGATAACCCTTTGTCTCCAAAGCGTAAAACTAAGATTAAATTCTTTTTCATGCCGTATACATCCTCCACCAACAAAGGTTTTCACCTCTCTAAAACTAACGGTGCCAAATGCATGGTACTTGGCATTGTCTCCCAGCTCACAACAGGAAATCATCTTTCTCCCAACTTGGTGAAACATTCTTTGACTCCCATCATGTGACAAGAAGCCCCACTGTCAATATACCATACCCTATTGGCAATTGAACTTGAGAGACAGGCAATGAGTGAAAACTCATTCTCAAATTGTGATGCAAACTCACCAATCTCTACTATAAAGTACTAAAATTTGCTTCGTCCTTATTTTTTTTCTCTTATTCAACATCGATCGCAGGTATAGCGTAATCTATATCCGATGGCGCAACAAAAACATTTTATCTTACTCTCGTGATCTTTTTCCCACCAGCAAAGAACCTCTCCAAGACTTTTCTACCTTTGCTAAGAGAAATATTTTCTTCATCTTGACTTCTTAGTTTTGATCCTCCCAAAAAATCATCCTGTTTCTTTTTCCCAATCAATGTGTAGTCATCTCTACTAACAACACACTTGAAAAACACTTCCCAGTGCTTCAAAAAACCATTCAAGACTATATGCACCAACTCATCTTCATCAATTTCATCTCTCCAACAACAGCAAGCTCATCCCTAACCTGTGTTAGCTTGAAAAAGTAAAAGGTCACACTCTTTCCTTTTGACATCTTGTTATTATGCAATTTGTCCTTGAGCATCATCTTAGGACTCTAATAGTCACTCTGATAAAATTTTGTGAGCGTATCCCACATCTCCTTGGCAGTGCCTTTCCCTGATAAATGAGGAATTAAATGATCTCTTACTCCATCCAGGATAATCCTCTGAGCCTTGGCCTCTTTGACTTCATGTGAATCTAAGGAAATAGGATCATTTGTTGGTGGTGTCACTTTTTGTACTAGCATAGATTCATAGCTTGTTCTCCTTGAAAACGGATGTAATCCAAACCTTCCATTGCAAGAAGTTAGACACACCCTCAAGCCTATCCTCGTATTGAACACTGGTTGCCATAGCCACAAAATAAATGGAGACAAAAAATCTGATTTTTTTTCTTGAAATTTGCATCACAAATCTTGGCTTTGTATTTAGAGTTTAGAGCTCTAATACCATGTTAATTTTTATAACCCAACAAATATATTAATTGCAATAAATAAATTCATGTAAAGAAATTTGATTTATAATAATTAACAATAACCGGTTAATTAACAACTAATAATAGTGGAAGCAAAAATAATAACCAATCACAAAAGACAATAACATAGATATACCCAAGAAACCCCAATGCGGGGAAAAACCTGCAAATGTTGGATCTTCTATTCAGCCTAACAACAAACTTTTCTTTCGAAAATACAATATGAGTTTGCTACAACAATCTTACATTTATAGAGCCTAGCTACTTTACTTAGCGTGCAAAAAAAGAATCTTTCCTTGCTTTCTTTGGCTTTAATTACACATAAAATCATTCTTGGATTTATCTTATCCTCACAAACTCGGAAACATTCTATTAAAGAATAAAAACTACTGTTGCTGAAAATCTAACTCGAATTGCTTTAAAGCATATCTAACTCGAAGTTGTTTTAAGTGATTTGTGCCATTATCCAACTCAAGAGCAAAATCCACATCCCACCTTTCTGCTACCGAAAATCACCGTGTTGGAAAGCAGAAGGATATGTATGCAAGTTTTGTTGAATGCCTAGCCCTTTATCCTGCTTTCAAAGTGTTGAAGTGTTGTTTCATACCACTTGAATAGTCAGACTATGTGGTTGGAATGCTTCAATAATTCACAACATGGGAGAATCAAACACTATGATTCCTCCTATAATGATTAGTACATCTTGGAAATCATGACTCTAAGGGTGAGTTTCAAAGGAGATTGGTGGTTAACTAATTGATTCGCGATTCCAAAAATTTTGACTCTAATTCCACAAAGGAGAAACTGGCAGAAATCAACAAAGAAATGGTTTATTTGGCACAATAGAATAATGGTTAGGGGTGAAGTAATTTTTTTTTTGTTCATATAGTAAGGAAATGAGCTTATATATATATATACACCATTGTGCACGATAAATGAAAGTTCCTGAAAAGCCCTCATTCTATTGCTGTGTAAGCTAGTCGTATTAAGTTTTTTAATGAAGATTCAGACATGATATGGTGTATCTTTGATATTAATTTTATATGAGTGGAATGTTTACAATGGAAGAGAAATTATTTAAAGTGAAGGAAAAATATATATCTTGTGGTATCATAACAAGATGTAGTACCCCTCCATTTTTCTCTTTGATCGAACAATGTTCTTCTATGTATGCTTTATTTATGTTAGCACCTTGACTATGGTACTTGGTTCTATTTGATCGTGACTGTTAAGCGATGCGTATGTTATATTTTGATGTGATGGAATTTTACTCTGATGTTATCATTATGACATGTTTTGAATTAGCATAGCCGAAGTATTTAATTTCATATTTTATGCTTTTAATTATATTATTGATGTTAGATGCGTCAGTTAGAAAGTCTATATTGGTGAAGGGGATGAGATTGTGTCACTCACTTGCGAGCGCCCTACGATTCCAGGATTTCCCCTTCACGGTGTGTTTTATTATATCATATATATGCATGTTCTATATACTCTTTGTTCGCAGGTTGACAGGTACAAGACATTGACTCCACCTCATTCACAGGTTTCAGCATGTCCATTGACCAACGGTAATCGATTGGGAGATAGTAGCTAGGTTTTCCGTGCCAAGTCATCACCCTAGTCATAGTGTGTCGTCGGTTTGCAGTTGGGTTTAGTTGTTTTAATGTTGTCCATTTCACCTTTGTTTTTATTTAAGTTCAAATTATAAAGGTTATTAAATGGCGGGTGTAGTTAAAATGATGATTATATATATCGGGTTGCAAGGTTGAAATGTTAT
This sequence comes from Sequoia sempervirens, assembly GCA_007258455.2. Taxonomy (NCBI): domain Eukaryota; kingdom Viridiplantae; phylum Streptophyta; class Pinopsida; order Cupressales; family Cupressaceae; genus Sequoia; species Sequoia sempervirens. The sequence goes on along the minus strand of VDFB02383043.1, from coordinate 1,982 downwards.
TTATTTTATTGATTAATGTAATTCAATTAATAAAATAATCTAATCTTGGATTAGATTTAGTTTATTGATTAATTTAATTCAATTAATAAAATAATCTAATCTTGGATTAGATTTAGTTTATTGATTAATTAAGTTAATGGTGATAAAATTAAATTAAGTTAGTTGTTTTGGCATTATTGGATATTTAGATTTAAATTGAAAAAACAAAATATGTTTTAAATTGCACTTTTTGAATATTAATAAGTAAAAAAATTTCTTTTCAAAAATTTGAATTCTTTTTGTAAAAAGAAAATTTTAAATGCATGAAATTTCATTTGGAAAGTAATTTTGTTTTAAATTTCAAAAAAATGAAAATATCTCCAAATTGCAATATATTTAATATATATGAGATATTTATTTTAGGGTTTTGACAAAATTTGAGAAAAAAACTCTATTTGAACAAATAGAATTTCATATAATTTTCAATTTCCAATTTGGGGAGAAATATTGGTGTGGCTTTGTTTGGATTTGAGGAAGAAGGTTGAATTTCTTGGTGGGCTAGAAACATATCTGGAAGCACCATTTGAATCCTTCTATCTTTGGAGAAAAAATCAAGTTCTTCTTTGAATTTTGTTTCATTTTGAAAGAGTTTTAAATCTTGTTATGTTGTTGGAAAATTTCTAAAATTTTGTTTGAAGTTCAATGAAAACCCATGTCAATTTGTTCAATACTTACAAACTTCTGTTGAAATTTTGGGAAAGAAAACAAAACAAGAATCACACAATGAAAAATTGAAAGAAAACCAAAAGAAAATTTATTTTCAAACTGAAAACTTAAAACTAGATATGATGTCAAATTTATTATTTTCATTGCAAAATTCTATTGTTCAATTACACAGTTTGGCTAAAAATAGAGATTTTGGGTATATATATTTATAAATATACATGTGTGTGTATATGTATATATATATATCTCATTATATATAAATATATACACACAAGTATATTTATAAATATACTGTGCTTTGTTTTTTTTAAAATTTTCTGGAAAAAAAATTGGTTTAAAAAATTTCACAAGAAATTTTATAAATTTACACAGGGGTCTGGCTTGTTTTATTGAATGATTTTAGAAAAAGAAAATATATAATAAAAAAAATTATTGATAAAATTTGTGGGAGAAGGGGGGGGGAGGGGGCGGGAGCATAGCCCTGCTCCCACACAACGCCCATATGGGAGGCACTGTGTGGAAGCAGTGGTACTGCCCACACAACACCCCCATATGGGGGTGGCTACGTGGTAGCCTGGCCACTCCCTTTTGCGAGGGGCCGCACCCCCATAAAGGTTTACTTTAGTTTTTTTTATTTAAAATTTATTTATTTAAATTATTATTATTATTTTAGTATTATATATTTATATATTATAATATATATATATTGTATATATATAATAATATTATATTATATATATTATATGTACATATATATATATATATAATTTATATATATACTTTATGTATTTTTAAATAATTTAATTAGTTGAGTTTAAATAGAAATATTTAAATAATAATTGTATATTTAAATATATATAAGTTTGTATATACATTATGTATATACTTATATATATATTTAATATATATGGGTATTTAAATATAGTTAATTCTAAGTTGATTATTTCTTTATCGTAGTTAAAATAAAGATTAATTTATTTTAATCAAATTATTTTATTTATCAAGTTGTTTTGATTATTAAGTATGATTGAGAAACTCAGAGTGAATTATTGTTTTTTTTAAATTCCTCAACATTGTGAAATAAATCTTATGTATTTTTCTAGATAAATCCAAGTAACATAGATTGAGTTGACTGGATTTAGGAAATCCTAACCTTAGTTTATTTAATTGACTAAAGTACTTTCTAGCGATGTTTTGTTCATTCTCGATGTTGGGGTAATTGGGTCAATTGTTCTGAAGTCTTCCAGATGGGGTTTCATTTAATTGTATGGGTTGTC